>JAZHYW010009709.1:0-53105 GCA_037355805.1 Ixodes ricinus
ACACTTGCCTTCAAGAAAGTGCTTGCCGCACGAACGGTCATCCGCGCGAGGCGACCATTATTTTTCGATCCACGGATATTATCCACCTTTCGCGCCTTTCAGAGTCAGCTGGGAACTTGTGGAAACTCACCCCGCTACTTTTACTGTACCTTTCGGTGCAATTAACGGCTACACAGCTTTGCCGCATCCTGAAATGCTATGACGCCCATGCGAAACGTGCGCCCTTTTGCCCCCACCAACCAGCGCCGGCGCGATCGCTGCGCCGCCGCAGCTCCGTGACGTCAAGCCCGCGTGTCAGTCTATATCTGCCTCCTATATAAGGCCAGATATGTCCCAGTTAGACAAGGCAACCTTTATATATATTGTTGTTTTCTACAAATATCTACGAAAAGTGACTTATCATCTGTATAAGAAAAATACCAATTGGATATTGAGCATGCATCAACTTTTATTAATTTTTACATGAGCTGCGCTTTAATGCCACTTCTGATTTCGCTCAGTTTAATTCACAGGGAAAGCAGGATTATCGACATTCGCGTAACGAATGTCGATGAAACGTTAATGTCGACGAAACTTGTGTCCATGAAACGTGTATCCACGAGAAGGTGGCCGTTAACGTGTTATCACGAAACGCAAAGAGAATAAAAAATCAGTATTCTACCTGCAGTTGTGACATGATTTCAGACGGCCAATGGCAAATGACTGCTGGTAGAATTTTGGAGAAATTATTCTCCCGGCTGCCAGGAGATAGACACGGCCTAATTCTAGAGGTAATCTGGAAGAGTGCCTGTAGGAAAACGATCAATTGTCGCGAAGTAGGTTACAGCGCACTTACTTTGACGATACCGGACTTGAAAAATGTAATCCGAGATATATGTTGACACGGGCATGACAACCACTCAAACACAAAAACGAGAAGGAAGGTGTCCGTGAAGATTCAACACGATGTAGAACAAGCTGCCATTTGTAGAACCGAACACTAAACGCATCACAAAAAATTTTGGGCTTCTTTGAAGAAATCGCTTGTTGCCGATATACGGGTAAGACTTTTCGAATTCCCTGCAGAAGTAGAATCCGCAGCAGCACGCAGGGTACAACACACGCCAAACTAGGTCCGGCAGCAGGCATTCCGAGATTGCCAACGGCTAATGCGTCATCCGTCACACCACGCGACAACGGTTCTGCCATTTCCTGCGCACAGAGAGCGGAGTCAAGCGATAAAAAGTCTACGGCTGATTGGTTCGGCAAGGGGCACGTTCTACCACGCTTTCAGCTTAGGAGAAAGAGAAAAGGAGAGAAGGAAAGGCCAAAATGGGAGTGCCCACACAAAGGCTTATCTTCTGGGGCATCCCAACCAGGACCTGGTCCTGATCCCTACAATGACCACAACGAGAGGATTTGTCACTTGTACCCAAGGTTGATAGTGCAGTGAATGCTATGTGTGGCCTTGGGCTTGATGCAGGTGCCGTGTTCTGCCTTGTAACCAGCTTCTAGACTGTAGGCACGTGACCCTAACTGGAGACACGATTGGCCTAAAACACTGCACAGCATCTACCCTGCTGTCAATACCGAGTGAACAGGACAGCTCTATGAAGTCCAGCTTTCGAACTTCCAAAGAAAGCTGTCCAGCCCAAAAACATAATTTTTAAATAACAAAACTAAGCGCTTTTTTTGCGCACGATGTCCAGAAATAAATAAACAAATAAATAAATAAATAGATATATATATATATATATATATATATATATATATATATATATATATATATATATATATATATATATATATATATATTTACCTATAAATTTGAAATGATGTGTACACTGTTAGGTTAGTGCTTTTAAACTTAAATTTTTTACGAAAGATTTACACATAACATACACCACGGAGAGCACATCTTCCGACTTTCAACACACGATGAATTGCCGACGCTCGCAAACGGAAAGTTGCGATGCTCCGCGAACGGTTTTTGAAAGATGCTGCGTAGGGTACTCCGGGCGC
Organism: Ixodes ricinus; assembly: GCA_037355805.1. Lineage (NCBI taxonomy): Eukaryota > Metazoa > Arthropoda > Arachnida > Ixodida > Ixodidae > Ixodes > Ixodes ricinus. The sequence continues at coordinate 2,002 of JAZHYW010009709.1, forward strand.
AACGGCTTCGCAGCCGTTCGAAGGGAAAAGGATTCGCGACGACGAAGTAGCGTCTTGCATCTTCAGTAGCTATCAGTTCGTGTTTCTCCGCTAAATTTAGCGGGGAAACATGAACAAAATTAGTTTCACTGCTAGATTTAGCGGGAAAATTGACGTCACCGCGACATAAGCACCAATTCAATTTCTCGACAAATTTAGCGGGGCGGTTACACCGATGCCGACGGCGACACCGACACCGCTTAACGTGGAAACGGGCGCCTAAGAGCTGCGATCTAAAATCCATTATTTGATTAACTCGCTTTTCGATCTTATCCACTTCGTCGTATTCCAATACATGTTAAACATACAACCAAATTAGATTTGTCTTTCAATCTTCAAAATGAGCAATTGATTAATTGGTCCAAATATCTGGAATAACTTCACTTTAAGGATGTTAACAATAGTTAACCAATTACATGAGACTCATGCAATATAGATAAATCAACTAGTGTCTTCGCGAGTACATATAACTTTTTTGCTTGCACGACCGAAACCGGCCCTAATATCATTATCAGGTGATATATTTTTACCCATAAATGGCAAGTATTTGAACTTTTATACAGCGATGTATGGCGGTATTTGCACGCGTATATGGCGATATATAGCTGTATTTACGCACTTCTATGGCAGTATTTGCCCACTTACATGGCGATATGTGGCCGTATCTGCTCCCATATATAGCGGTATATGGCCATATCTGACTCCTTGTATTATCATGGATGGCCATATATAAAATATATCAGGGCCATATATGATATTTTCGAACGGGATGCTTCGGCAGCGTTGCATTTTCGTTGTTGCTTTGTATTTTCCTCGTGACCTTGCGTTCCGCACCAGAGCAGGCACGCTTCTACATGCGTCGCAGTCTGAGACGCTCAAGTTCGTACTATCCAAGACAAGTCCTAACCAGTCCCTTTTAGCAGCGCCCCTGGGCAACGTAGAGGGCCCATCAAACATAGGTGCCGGCGTTTTCAGCGTGCCCAACGAGCGTAGCTCGTTAAGCTCGTTTATTTTTATGACTGCGAGTCGTTCTGCGTTCACAGAGGTGTTCAGAAGAAGATCTCAACCGACCTAGATTGCAGCAAAACACATGTCGCAAGTGCGCGCCTTCGGAAGCTCTGTGCGGGTGCTTGTTTTCAAAGCGGGACTGGCCTAAGCCTAACGTCCCTCGTAAACTGTGTTGCTTGATCTGGATTGACGTCCCACGTCAAATATATTGCTTGATCTGTCTTGATCTGGTTGTTTGCGCGTGTTGATGCTAAATAAAAATATTGGTTCTCGTAAACGCGGCTCCGTTTTTCTGCGGATTGTGCAACCGTCGTGATTGCAACCATGGAATAATACCGAGTAGATAAATACACAGGTAAAAATTTGCGAGTCATTTGGATGGAGGCAATCGGGCGTTCGGCTAGTGTCAATGTTCTCCACGTGTATTCCCGTCATTTCGCTTCGGAAGTCAAGTAGCTCTCTAGTTTTGCAGTGTTCAGTGACGGCGCTCACCCACCTTGCTGGCTAGAGTGCCTTCACACACACGTGCGCTTTTGCTTGAGTGGTGACATCTCAGCCATATTTCCTCCCAATTGTTTTTTTGTGCATTTTGAAGTGCGCGAAATCCGGTGTCACTCAGCTCGAGCGCGTAGCTTCGCCTAATGCATAGACGCCATTGAACCGCCCAAGTCACGCACCAAATGCGCGAGAGCGTCACGCGCTGGCACATTAAGGGCGACAATGGATGTCTTCACCCTGAGACACACTAGAGTTCCTGTATAGGCTTCCTACGGGAGCCAGAGTTGCGCGTTTGATTCCACGTGCCGCGTGCCGCCCTCGCCGCGATTCGCCGAGATCCGATCACGTGAGGAGCCGAATCAAGTGTCGTGCAGCAAAGTAGACGTTGCACGCGCCCCGACAGTACGTTCCCCTGCTTTGAGGCGCCGCGCGCCTCGAACGCGGGCGCTGCTATTCGCCGAATTCAGTCACGTGAGGAGCTGAATCCACATGCCATGCATGAACGCGCAATCCCGCAGGGAGCCTATTGACCTTTTCCGCGTACTCTCGCCCCCGACCTCCAGGTAGGCATACCCCGTATGGGCGACGAAAAATATTAAAACGTTTCAACTTGCAAATAGTAAAAAACTAGAGGGAAGACAAAACGAGAATGAGTGACGGTTACGCTTTATCTCCTAAATGCATTCTATTGGCGTGGCGACGGCAAAACAATGTTTTCGCCCATACTGGAAGTGACGACAATTCAAGATGGCGCCGCCCTTGTGAAAAAAGTCTATACAGGAACTCTAAGACACACAGGCATGTAGACACTCTATTGCTCGCGGATGTCATGCGAAAAACAAATAACAAGAAAAAAAAAGCTGAAAGGACTGAACGAGGTAGAGGGGCTTAGAGTGATAAACCGGAAGTTCGGAAGTAGCACCCCCCCCCCGGTTGCCGCCATTTTGTTCGCAAAAGTGACCACTTGTCACGTGACCTCACAACAGCCGTGACGTCACTGGTAAGATGGCAGCGCCCAGTGCTGGCGGATGCGAGTTTGTTCGGAGCGCGGTAGTTGTGATGCGCAGCTGCTTTCCGACGACTTCGGGCTTCTTCGTGCTCGCTGACGCAGGTATAATGGGAAAATATGAAGGAATGAGACTTATACCCATTTTACGCAAGATCGCTCCGGATCATCTCGATATTAACGCCTGTGAGACAGCATCAACCGTATCGCCGTACCGGTGCTCGGATTCCCGGATGTGTTCGAGGATCGATAGAACTTCGAGTGCTTTTAGCATAAAATTTTCGCATTCTATTAGCCTTCTTTGAACGTTGGAATGTTTGAGAATCGACGCGAAACGTATGCGTCAGACGTAGGGCCTAGGGAATTTGTTTCAGCCCGAGGTAACTGCATAATCACTGCAACTTTTAGCGAGGAAGCTCCTGCGATCTTTACGTTTTGTACTTATCAACAATTTTACGATATAACTTCTAGCATAAGATATTCGGATTTTTCTAGCTTCGTTTGAACGTTGGAATGACTGAGAATCGAAGCAAAAGGTATACGTCGCGTTACGGCCTAGGGGAAGTTGTTGCAGCCCTGCGTCATCGAATAACCATAGCAACTTTTAGCGAGGAAGCTCCTGCGATCTTTAACCTTTTGTGCTAATCGACGATTCTACATTCGATCGCAATACGTTTTCGAAGTGGAAAGGTGGCGATTGCTTAATTGATGTGCATGCGAACTCTTACAAAGTATTCGAACCAATCATTCGGAAAAAAGTTCATTACTTATTTTCATAAAACAGTTTATTTGTCCCCTTGGAACTCAGAACACAGCAAGTCTTCACATTCTTGATTGATCAGTGCTGAAAATGTTTCATCCCATGTCCCTTAAAAATTAGTATTAGTAGGCTCTTTACCTTGCCGACCAGTATCAATAGTCCACAGTAACCTTTATGTGTATGATCATACGCCTCTTAGATGGTTGTCTAATCCATCATTCTGACATCTAAAATCTTTGGAAAAAAAATGCAGCCCCACTCTTTAGAGGTCTAGAGATAGAATTTCACATATCAATTCGTTAAATGTAATGCAACTCGGAAATAGAAGATTAACTGGACATTTTTCTTTTTCGTAGAATTTATTGCAGCAATAACGTTTTTCATCAAGAGTGCCTTGTATTAGTCGGTCAATTATTTACTTGTTCTAATTACCTGGACAAGACGACTCATATTTGTGTTCATCCCTTGCTCGAAGAAGCAGTCTTGGTGAAAAATGTTGACTGCCATTCCCTTCAGTCTCTGCAATAGACTTTTTTCAAAAGTGTAGGCTGCCTATCCTTCGTTTCACCGTAACTTGGAAAAGGGCAACCGACACAGCCCCCTCGAGACAATCAGAGAGACAAAGTGAAGGTGTGTGACAAATCTGTGCAGACGAGCACTCTGATGATAAGTTGTCATGTGTCTCTCTCCAACGTGCATATTGACTCACCGAGACTGTAGCCTTCGCCGTTCGCCAAATTGTGATGAAACGAATTACAGTAGCTACTACTCTAATTACTTAAAACCTTCGTACTTTTGGTATTTGTTCGACAAGAATATTATATCAGCCATCACTGTGAACTCCGCTCAGCGTCTCTTGGACTCGAATGCTGCATTAGCGTTCAACGTGAACATGGGCTTATTGTACTAAAATATTAAGGTGGCCTAGTTGGATATGCATTTAAGAAATAAATAGCGCGAAGGTCAAGTACAAACTGACGGAACAAGCGCTAGTTCTTCTTCCGTCAGTTTGTACTTGACCTTCGCGCTATTTATTTCTAAAATGGTGCTTTACGCCGAAAAAAAAATGGTGACAGTTGTGTTGCTTGGTGGGGTTTTGCAAAGGGTCCATTTTGTCATATGTATAGGAAATATCCTGCTATATAACAATGCATCAACACATACTATTAAACTAGATGCTCAGAGGTGTGTTCATCTTTGTAATTATAAAGTTACAGCAATAATTATTTCCTACTAGTGTAATATATTTTTTTTCAGCACCTGGGCCCGTTTTGTGCTCGTCAGTGTGCTATGATGGTATTATAATGTGTGTATAGTTTTAAATATCCTCTCTGCAATGCTTCCAGGGGTCTTTGAAGGGAACAAATTAATAAATAACAAGGTTATTCGCCGCCTTGGGAACTTGAACTGAGCACATGTTTTTGAATGCTCTTCCAAAAAAGGTCGCCACTTGGGTCATTCCGTCACGAGTTCAGCAAGACCTCCAGTCGTCACAAACATTCTTCCCTGACCTTTATCATCAAGGGGGGGGGGGGGGGATATGCAATCCCTAAAGGAAAGGGAGGTGAAGTGGCGGGTCGATCGCAGTGCTGACGTGGAAGCGAACTCGACGGTAGTTCGGACCCGAGTTGATCTAGGCTTCCCTCGAACCCTTCAACGGTGCCCAAACGGACGTTACCTCCCGAAGCGGATGGGCGCGCTTCCAGGCACACCACGACAGTGCTGACGTCCATCCCAGAATGTTGGCGTGGACTCGTTCCTAAACCTGGACGCCACCAGCAGCCTCAACACTTCAATCAACCGCTGAACTCCAGCTAGGACTCACGGCGCTTAGTTCTTTCTCGTTGATTTCAACTTTCCCGAAAGCTACCGTGAAGCTTAACGCAAATACCTTGTGCTCATAACGGTCTATTTCGACTGTCTCAACGCACATCTTTGTATTGATGTGATGTGGTATTTATTTCAGCTCAGGAGAGCCGCGCCGCCGAAGAAAGGCAAGTAGCCCATACACCGTGTAGGTCCGCGACACCGCGTCCAACGATGCTGAGATGGTATTGTAAAAATAAAAAATAAAAAAGCTGGTGATAATGGTTTAAATGGAGCTTGTGAACGAGGGTGAGGGTTGATGTTGCGGTTGAAGAGGGTGAAAAGCGTTAGGCCCAGCAGCGGCCTTCGCAAGGTGATCTTCGCGGGACCGGCATTCGCTTCCAAAAACCTGCACCGTCACGCAGTCGGCGCTTCAAAGAGTGTCGCTACTTGTAGGAAGCTCTTATTTAGCAGCTTTAACATAAACTTCCTAGATACGTGGTTCCCACAAGAATCGACATTCCTTGAAGCGCCGACTGCGTTACGGTGCAGATTTTTGGAAGCAAATGGCGGCGCACAGGAGAAGAGTGAACTGAATGACGCCATTTTGTTCCTGCGGGACGTGCTTCGTCGGCCGTGCAGTTGTCATTACTTGTAAGAAGAAGCCACCAAGGGACTTGAATCTGATGTGAACCAATCAAACAGCACCAAAATTGCATCGTCATGGCGCTCGTCGTCTTTCTGCGTCTGCTATAGCCGCCTAAACCAGTAATGCACAGCGAACGCGCTGTGATCTTGCGCCCTTTTTCTTAAGGCGAAAGCCATATATGTGTCATTATGGGAAAAAGGCGGCGCCATTGTGCCCGAAAGATGGCCATATAAAAATACGTCATCAAGCACGCGCCGCTCTAGGTCAAAACGGACGCGCCTCAGAAATAAAACACAAAGAAAAGCGCAGCAACGCAGATGCTCCGTCACGGGAGCCGTAAAGCCAGTGGAGGCGCCGCGCCTGCGCGGTGGGGAGCGTGACTTCGTCGCCGGAACGCCGTGTGCAAAGGAAGGCAGGGCACGCCATAATCCTTTCGAATTCCTACACGTAAGCAGTCTTAAGTGTCTTTTTCATGCGCGCAAATGGTTTATAGTCATTAACAGAAGACACAAATACACGACGAGCACAATGACGATGCAATTCTGGCGCTGCTTGAATGGCCCCCACCGGATCGTAGCCTTGGCTTCGGTCGGACTTAGTATAGAAGAGAAGGCCGTACAGTGCTGGATGTGTGACGTTGCCTACCGCAAGGCCAACGCGAGGCAGATTGGACGCGAGTACCCTTTCGTCAATACGAAGGGAGTCGGGTACAGTCAGTAAGGACACGATTTCCAGGCGAGCTCTGTCGCAGCACTCGTCCTCTTCAATCTGTGGCTCCTGATGACCTCCGGTAAGGGAGCTAAAAATATCCACCCCTGCGGTTGATTTTATTTGCTCGGGGCTTTGCTGCTTGCCGTGTCGGCTGCTTCCGTTAGGTTTTATCAGGGAACAAGCGAAAGTGGACGAGCAGACACGCTGCGCGATGTTCCAGCTGCGCGCGGAAGGCAGGATGTCCCTAAAAAAAAAGTAAAAGGTCGCAGTGTTGTTAGTTTTTACCGCAAAAATATACTTCTTTCCACAGAACGCTTAGGCTCCGCCTTCATGTACAAGGGCTGTTCAAGGTTGACCGGGACATTTATTCCTAAAAAGGAAGACTAAAAAAAAAAAGCAAGAAATCGACAGGCAGAAATTTGTTTTCAAATTTTAAAAAGCCTTCCTCGTGCGTCTCCAGGCACTGCTGGCATCGTTTTGGCAGATCCTCCAGTACTTGAGCGAAGAAAAAATTACACCATCTTCCCGAGGGGAACCAGTGGGGTGATGCGGAGCATCGTGTTGGTTCCGAGGAAAGAGTCAGTTGGCGTGCTGACGTCGACGAGATCGCGCCACCCGACTGCCCTAGCGTAGCCCCCTACGCGAGCCTTCGTCGCGGCTCGCGGCAGAGAAACGCTGGCCGCTCACCGTTCGTCATTTTTTTTTCACACTTGAAGGAGAGGAGACTAGAGGAGGAGAGCTGCGCGAGCGCGCGCGGTGTGAGTACAATCCGAACGCACGCGCAGTGCACGCAGCTGGTAGAGAGAGAGCGCGAGAGAGTAACGCGCAGCTATTGGAGAGAGGGAAGGAGGAGAGTTTCGCGTGCGTAGTGTGGGTGCGGACTATACGACGCCGCGGGACATAGACCCGAGCAAGAGATGCTCCGCATCTAAAAACTGGGCGGCGTGGCAGCAGTTGGAAGAGCATGTCCGTCTATTTAACTATAGTTCGTTTCACCTTATGATGGACCGCAGCGAAGGCTAGAAGCGCGAGCTCATAGCGTTGTCAGCCACTCTTAAGTCACGAGAGCTTGTGCCACCGAGATGTGCCCCAGAGCAAGGAGCTCGCGCTCGTAGCCCTTTCCTGCGGTAGCATCATAAGGTGAAACAGAGTATAGTCACAGGCTGTTCCTTCGCCAGTCCGTTCACACAATAGACTTCTTACAAAACCGACGCGCCCCATCGCGGCAAAATACCACGCAGTGCACTCTGGGAACTACTTGGCCACTCAGTTTCGGTTTCGACTGAGCAGCTTCATCTCATGCTATCACGCCGCGACCGAACGCGCTGCTTGCGTTTTCGACTATCTGACTTTTCACGAATGTACAATGTACTCATTCTCGAGCGATACAAAAACGAAGACCGGGGCACTTTCCTTGGTTCCCGAAACACCGGATATTGTGCGTGCGTATGCAAACGTAGTAAGACGTGGCAGTTACCTCACCCCACGAGTGCATCTTTGAGCTCATGTCACTAATCCCGTCTAGTACCAGTGAACTACAACTGAAATTTGGTCACCTTGAGCCCTACACGTACTTTGTTTGCCAAACGTCCGCTTCTTGTAACTTCATTGGACGAAAAGCAAGCCGTATTCTCACAGGATTATCAAAGTTGAGCCCAGCGTTGGCGCATGAACTTTTAAGGAAACGCAATAAATTCGACCTCACTACTGCACAAAAGTTACTATGATGTCTTCCTCGTGTCATCACATATCTCACACTCAAATTTTATGATGATATAAGATTAAGTTTTCGCAAACGCTGAGATCGGCTAGCTACGACGGAGGCCCTAAGAGTCCCCTAGTCCTCGCTAAGCCTTTTGGACGACCTTTTACTGACGCCCAAGATCTGTGCCTGAACGGTGTGTCTGAAATTATCTCGGCATACTCAGTGAGGAAGAAAGCAAACACATAACAAATATTATGGCCATTAGCAACCATCAAATGCGCTTTGAGTAATTTCGTTCATTTGGCGCACCGGGGTTCATGTCCGTTCGGCGCACTTCCACCGAATGGTGCGACATTCTTCACACAAGTGCTCGACTTTTGCTCTCTTAAAACGGTTTGTATGTGCGAATGTGCCTATATGATTGCAGGATAACTTTATGCGTATACGCGATGTTGAATATTAGTGAAATGCAAGTGGGTGGGGACTTCACGAATTCGTGCAGTGCTGCGGGGCAGTAGAGATAAGCGATGAGAAGTGTGTTCGAATGGAGCTTTTCAATGGTGCCTCCGAGTTTTACTTCGCGTACTCAGGCGTATTAAGAAATACAGTAATTGCAAAAAGTTATATTTCGTCTATGGACGCACGAAACAAACAAACTTCCTGGTCAACAACACTAATGTAAAGGCGCGAGCTCGATGTATGCATACTTACTGGTGTCTACAGCTTGTTGATTCGTACACAAGCAAGATCCCCGAGCTTCGCAGCGTTGAGCTTCCCAGCACTGGCTGGTCCACATACCTCGAAACGCTAACAGAATGGCTCAAGTACAAAAATACAACAAGCATGCGTCAAGACAAGCTATTCGTCTCGGGCTTGTGCTAAAGCTTCGAGGTCTGGCCTGTCTGGCCATTTAGGTTAGTTTAGAGACCACAATGGATGCTCTCGGAACCAGAAAACATAAAATAACGGCCGTTTATAGTCTACGTTTTGTGTATAATCTCTTGTCGACGTGTCGATCGAAATCCAAACCATTGCACTTTCCTCCCTGGCCAACTAGTTCCCAGAGTGCAACGCGTGCCGTGTTGCATGCAGGGCTTTATGGAAGTAGTCTATTCGTATACTTTTGACATTGTTTATTCCCCTACTGTGCTCGCAATCTTTTCAAACATTCAGCTGGTTCAACTTTCTCCTTGTCCAGAAATTCGCGCGTGTTCACAGCTGCAGACACATTGCTTGCCGCCATGGTAGCTTTTCGAGGACATCTCGAACAACAGATATAATTTTACATGCTGATGACACAAACCTATTTTCTTACTGGACCAGGCTTAGAAGTACTTGAGCGCGAAATTAGCACATGGTTTTAAGGTCTATCGTTGTGGCTCGGAGTAATTAAACCTGAATTAAATACACGAAAATTAAGTATATTATTTTTCGACCGCAGAATATATGTGTTAAACAGGGTAAAAAACCTTACTTAATTCACGTCTTCCATACTGTCTTCTGGTATATGGGACCACTGTGCACATTCTCGATGAAAGGGTCATTGCGCTTAGTCGAAAATGCATCCTGCCTAAGTCACTATGATGCACTCTTTAGAAAACACCGACTATTAACCATTCGCATTGTTTATGAAAATGTATTAGATTTGGTAATTTATAATCAAATAAAATTCGAACTAACTGCTGTTTTCAAGAAGTATCATTGGAAAGATCACGCATACAATTTTCGGCAAATGAAATACACAATGAAAAAAAAACACTCCCACAATACTCCGTTTCATAATTATAAAAGTTGTTCCCAAGTATACTTTGATTGCGCAAGAACGCGTGTGAATGATCTGCGCTATCAAACCCCATGCTCGCGCCAGCAGCTTTGACGGCGTTGTACACTAAGTATGAAACAGGGTATATGGCATGCAGAAATTAGATTTTCAGATACCCAACTTTCTGCATTACTCACCTTGATCTGTGAAAGCTCCAAAGAAAAACATGAATACATACCATTTGTCGTTTCAGAAGTGATGGGGTTTTGTTCTTTTTTTTTGTGTGTGCGCTAATACCGTTTCTTTTAGCGCAGTTTCATTTTTTTTTTATCATTTGGTGAATTTTTTTTAAAGTTTATCTCCCCTTTGTATGGGTGAATGGTTGACTGGCAGTGTGCTTCTGTCATTCTTTTCTTGCGAATTTATTGCCTGGTGCCACTTCCGTGCCCTGTTTATGCAGGTTTAAAAGAAATGTATGAATGTTGTTCTGTCGCTCCATGGTTGACCTCATGGTCGCTTCATAGTTTCTATTTCCGTCATTTCGTACTTTTTATGCGTTTTGTTTTATTGTTGGTGCGCATTTTTGTATGTTTCGTTTGTCCCGTTCGTATGTTTTTGTTAACTCAATTTAACATCCTCTTTGCCTGGGCTTGTTGAATGATGTGACAGGGGAAAGGGGCAAGGTAGGGGGCCTGTCGCCTCCTCAGTCATGCCTATCTTTTGTGACGGTACCCCAGAACACTGTACTACAATTCGTCGGTTGTCTGAATCAAACTGATTTTGTTTTTGATGGTAGAGCTCTCTTCGTCTGGTGGACGACGGACCGCGACGACCGCGCCAGGGGCCGAGCCGAGCCGCTGGCCAGCTTAGCGGGCGGTAACAGGAAATGAAAGACTGAAGGCCCATACGCACATTCGAGTTTGAACGGGTGTGAGTGCGTTGCGGCGTCCTTGCGGCCAGGAGCGGTCGCTGGCGGTGCGACGCGCGTCGGCCCGCAACGCTCGGTAGCGCGACGCAAGACAGTTGAGACTCGCTCAACTTTCCGAGGCGTTGAGGTGCGTTTGACCAATCAGAAGCCGAGAAAGGTGAGAAGGGTCACGTGGTCACTTGCGCCACTCCGACGATGCGTATCCGGTTCTCCGTTCGCGGAACCTGCTTCAAGCGGACAGAATGCCGGGGGAGCCATCAGGATTGTTTCAAGTTCGACCGCTTCAGCTCTGTCTCCGGGACCTCGCCACGTTGCCGCTAATTTCGCTCGCTATTGGTGATCCGCTAGCGACGATAGCGCGCTCTTACTGGCTCTTGACTGCAATCGACTGCGAGTGAACGGAACTGTCTGTGTACAAGCTTGGCACAAGCGCCTCTTCGCGCCGCAACGAGGAGTATGATGAAAACCATCAGAATAAATAGGAAGACGTTTATTTGCAATGAAGACGCTATGAATGAACGGCGTTTAGCGACGGCAAGTTATGAGCGTATGGGAATTTATAAGTTCACGTGATTGCTAACTATGGACATGCGGACAATGACAACCTGTTTTGTCGGGAGATGGAGTAGCGGTGATGACCTGATATCGGACGACTCGTGGCAGACGAATAAGCAAGTTTCTTCTCAGCGAATGGTAAGCGTCCAGTGTCAAGCACAGCACGTGGCTACCGACGTTGTCGACGTTTCGAACACTTACCGCTTTCGACAAAAGTGCTGGCACCTGGGCTAACTTTGTGTAACTTTGTGGAAAGAGTCGAAGGCTTCCTCGAGTCCAGCGCCATCATGAACTGTAACTGAAAACGATCCACTATTCAGTCTGTGGGTGGCGAAACGTATCCGCATCTGCGGAGTCATGGTCGGTGCGTGCTCTAAGTGGTTGGAAGTTTACACGATGCCTGCCACGACGTACAAACGCGTCATTGACGTTCTACGCTCTCTTTTCCCTACTTTTGCCCTACCGAAAATACTTTTCTCTGATAACGCGCCAAATCTTGCTTAAAATAAAACAAACAAGTCCCCCCCCCCCCCCAAAAAAAAAAAACAAAAAAACGGCATCAGGCATCACATTAGTGCACCATACCATCCTGCAACTAACGGGCAAGCAGAACAGATGGTGTGCGAAACGAAAAAAGCCCTCTTGAAGCTTACGGAAGAAGCAGTTCAGTGAAGAATCGCCAGGTTCTTGTTCCAGCAGCACGCGACGGTCTCATCTTACAAGGTAAAAACACCCGCCGAAGCAATGTTCGGCGGACGAAGAGCCACACCCCTCGATCTCATGATACTATGGCCATGAATGAAGATCGAGAGATTCCGAGATCGGGAGTAATGGCAGATTATTCGGTCGGACAACTCGTCTACGTGAGGAATTTCAGCGGAAGTCGGGCCTTCCATGGAAAGCTTGAGTAGAAAAGGCTCTATGTTGGTTGACAAGAAGGTGTCATCCCTCTGAATACGTTGGATATCAATGCCCTTGAGTGTAAATATAACGAAATCACAAAACTCTCTTTGTGTATTGTGTAACTGCCCTTGTATTTGGTAGTAGAGGCTATGGTGGTGATTTGGACCTTTCACACCAGGCTCCTTTTTCTTATTTTTCGCCTCATACTCCTTTGCGGTTTCAGTAGGCTTCAAGAATCTTTTGGAACGGGGACACTTTACGTCAACGAGGCCATTTGTTCCAAGTAGTCAATCAGGGAATGCTGCTAGAAATCCGTCCTTCATATTAACGAATAAGCCGCACTTCTGCACATTGCAGTTTTCCTGTTCCACGTACAGTTGTAAAGCAGCATCCTCATTGATTCTACCATATTCTGTTGCGGGTGAAGAAAGGTCTTTGGGTACATGATACTTCAAACAAGTCTGGCACTGTACGTTGTGGTTCGACACCCACTAATATCGTCGTCCTTATAGAGCCTCATAATTTAATCATTACCTCGTCACCTCATATTGCTCTTCATAAACAGTAAGTACAATAGGCTACCGCCATATTACAATCCAAGAATTAAAAAATTGAGTCGTTCAATCCTTCAATATGTTTATAATTTATATAATGTTATTACTTTACATTACCTCGAGACGATCGACGTCCATCGTCGATCTTCAAATACTTATATAAGGGGGGGGGGGGGCGATCGGGGGCGATCGGTGGCCGAGTGCATGTCTACCGCACACCAGCTCGGAGCACGTGGAACGAAAGCTCGCGCTGCAGAACCCAACCCGCCCCTGCCCGTTTCGATCTGGAAGAGCATCATACCGGCGTGCGGTCGTGTATCACTACTGCGTGTTGCACGTTAAAGACCCCAGGTTTGCGGTTGTACCGCACTGGCTAAATCGCTCATCTACACCTGAGACACCAGACGCCCACTAAGGCAGACTAACTTCCGGCTGTATAAACATACACACAACAATTTGCAATTAGACGCACAATCACAAAGAACACAGCGTGCCGCCTCTTTTCTTTGGACCGTCGTTTTTTAAACCAGAGCAAGCTCGCGCGTTCTTTCTTCTGAGACGGTTAGAACTAACGTTGATTAGAACAGTCGCACATAAAACCCGCGTTTCTCCTGCCCGGCCGCTTCCTCCTCTCATTATGTGTAGGTGGTTAAAACTAAATAAGCTATAATAATGGTGTATTATTCACATTTAGTTTCAGTTTCAGTCAGGGGAAAGGAGGTTCGCGGGAAGTAGGGCCAATAAATGAGCTGCTCTTAGAGTACCGGCACTCTCTTCCCCGACAGTGTTGTGGGCGCCGCCATTTTGGTGCTTGTGCAGAGCTGGCGCAACTGGCGATCGTCATGATTCAAAATTGCGGCTTCCTCAGCATTAGATTCGGTGTTAGGAAGCTCATGTAATATTGCTTTGCTCTGTCGCAAACTGTTTAAAGTGTTTAAAGTGGAGGACGGAAAAGCGTTTCTTGTGATATCAGATACAGCTTCAAATAACTGGCAACCATGATTTTAAGCCACAATATGGCCAAGTGTCGCTACTCTGAAGCGTAGCTTATTTAATGACACTATTCATGCCCTTGTTCAAGACGCTTGTAATACCTGGAGGGGCCATGACGTGAGCCCCGTGGATTCCACAAGCCACTACCTTTTGACACCTGCCTCTTCCTCATTGTTTCCGCTAGTGCCAGTAAATTAGCTACGCTTCAGAGTAACGACACTTGGCCATATTGTGGCTTAAAATCATGGTTGCCAGTTATCTGAAGCTTTATCTAAAATCACAGGAAACGCTTTTCCGTCCTTTACGAATGTTTAAACAACCCGCGACAGAGCATAGCAATATTGCATCAGCTTCCTAGCACCGCATCTAATGCAGAGGAAATCGCACTTTTGGGTCATGACGATCGGCAGTTGCGTTTGCTCTGCACAAGACCCAAAATGGCGGCGCCCAAAACAATTTTGGGGAACGGAGTGCCGATACTTTAAGCGCAGCTCATTTAGTGACTCTAGGCATGAAGTGAACTCGGGTGTATTCTTTTCCTCTTCGTCTTTATCGTTTATTGATTTCAATTATATCGAATAATGAACACTTTATATCACGCTACGCTTGTGTAATTATTTGTCTTAGATTTATTAACCTGACCCAGTACTTAAACCGTTCATTTATCGATAGTAAATCTTCAAATATATTTTCTAAATGTGAAGGTAAAACGACACGGAGATTGATGATGATACAGACGCCAACGCCGCCCTCGAAAATTTTTTGAACTTAGAAATCAGCAGTTTTGTCTGCCATCCGCCAGGTAGCGCAACAAAACACCCAAACAGTTTTTAATTGTTTTTAAAATTAGCTAAACTCTACAACTATCAAGAAACCAAAGCAAGATCATTGGGAAAATCTAATACATCGCAATGTAAATCTATTCCATACAATAAATGTTATTAGATGCCAATAAATCTGTTTGATGTCCAAAAAAGATGTGCGTCAAAAACAGGTAAGTTTGAAGGGCTCCCGGAGCGTTATGACTTTGAAAATAAAAAAAGCCACCGTCCACCTCTTGGGCAACTATTGTAGTTCTAAATGTTATAAAAGATTTTACCATAGTTTAATTATTTACTCAGCGGCATTTGAATTACCATGACTCGAAGCACAAAAAAGTGCTACGTTTGATATAGAATATCTAAACAAAAACATTTTACACAACATTAATTTTTTTTCTGCATATTACCAATTATAAGCACTACATCTGTAGCTAATTTCATTGCCCTAGCGCTTGTCATTAAAAACATATTTGTGCTGAAAAATGTCAATTTTAGGGCAATATTTGGAAAGCTGAAAAAAACAAAGTAGTGCAAATACCAAAAAAGTATATCGTTACATTCTGCTCCGACATCATCTTAACAAAACTGCTCTATTGGAACCGTGTTATCTTCAATGAATCGTTCATAAAACATGAACCAGCGGAGCAAGTGAGGGTCCGCGCCATCATATTAGCAACGCTACAAATGCGCATGAACAATATAAACCAATACATACATAATATCAAATGAAAGAGGATTGCATTGCCTTTCGAATGACATCAATCCCACAAAACAGTATTTAAAAGGAGATGAGTAATGACCTGCCAAAAAGTACCTAAACTGCCACATTCAGTGGGACCGTGGCCTTAATGACCATGAAAATTTTAGGCGCTCTGCGCCTTGCGCAGAAGTGGTCTAAACATTTCATTATACTTCGTTTCCAGCGGGTCCAGACGCAGCCGATGCTACAAGCACGAGCGTGTGGCCCTGAACAGTGCCTGTACTCCACGAGCGCGCGTGCATGGCAGGGACGCTGGAAGCCGGAGCTCGCGCTTGTAGCATCGGCTGCGTCTGGACCCAAGCTGAAACGAAGTATAGTCACTTTTTCTTTGTGCGTGTGTGTTTTTATTTTTGCTTTTTTTGCATTGTCATTTTCCTGTATATATGGTCATCTACACAACGGCAATAAAGCAACAAAAAAAAAAAAGGATCGGTAGCCGAGTGCGTTAAAGCGCACGCTACAGCTCGGAGCATGTAGAGCGAAAGCTCGCTCTGCAGAACCCAGGGATCCTGGGCACGGGACTCAAACCGAAAAATAAGGGTTTCGGTTACGGTTGCGGTTACCACGTCCTGTTGATAACGGTTTCGTATTCGGTTCTTTACGGTTTTAATTTTTGCGGTTTCGGTTACCGGTTACACGTTCTAAAACCACGGTTTATATCGGTTTTTCCATAATTTATTTAATTGGAATGCTCCCACTTGTCCAACAACGTGAAATTCAAGGAGCTTAGAGGCGATCTTAATGCTTCTCCTTGGGTCCAAAAGTTGCACGTTTTTCATAAGCTCCAACGCTTGTTCCACCTACATCTACTTACATTCTATTGTTTGATACGCCGAGCATACGTGTTACTTCCACGCTACTTGGGGATCATCGCTTTTTATATGAAAAAATTGAAAACAAAATATTCCTACTTCGTTGTTGGGCCAGCATTTGTAGATAACCCTAAGAAAGTTCACACTGATTTCTGGAAGAGCCGTTCCGCACCTCCTCGTCGCTATAGTTTATTTCAACCTAATCCATGCAGACGAGTCGTCGCCCCACACTGACGGAAGGAGCCGAGCTACTAGCCATCCTCTGAAGTAAAATGCTGCTAGGTGGCAACAACGTACGGCGGGGCAAGTTCGTCTGCTTCTCGCGCAGGGGGTAGCGGTGACGTCAGAACGCCGAGCCCTGATTGGCTGATCGCGGTCCCCTATCTGAGCGTCGTCTGCTCCTTTGCAACGTCGTCTGCTCGCAACGTCGTCTGCGTCTGTCTCTACCTTTCCTGGGACTTTGGCGAAGTGGAGGCCAGATTCACGAAACGATCTTACGCCAAAAATATGCGTAAGACAAAGCTTAAAAACAAATTCGCATTCACGAAACTGAAATTTTCGTAAGTTTTGCGCAGGTTACGACGAAATCCTACGACAGCTCCGAAGCTACGCACTTGTTACGATCAAATCAGCATGGGCGACAGCGTCGCGGTCGCGACGACCAACGGACGTTTATTTTCTACGTGCGCTTCTCTACGCGTCCCGACTTCAAGCAGCAAGAAAAAAGTAAAAGTACTTGAACCAGACCACGACGAACAAGAACGCTGGATCCACAAACACCCGGGAAAAGCTCCAACGGCCACGATTCCACCGACACCTGCCAAGCGAACTCGGCAGATAGGCCTAGCAGCCACTCCGACTCGGCGACCGTCTGCCCACGACCGGCTGGCGTGCTGAATGGAATGTGCCCGCGCGACCCTTGTGAACCCTTCCCGTATTATACTGTGATCACTGACCTCAATTTTAGATTAAGGGGTCAATCTCTTCCTCTTGTCATCTCCTTGTTTTCCGGGCAGCGGTGACTCTCGCCGGTGAAAAAGCGGTGAATCTCCGACAGACGCAGGAAAGGTAAAGAGCCATCCGCTTTGACTAGCAGACGTAAAGCAGACGACGTGAACTGCGTCCAACCCGCCGACGCCGTTAAAAGAATGAGGAGTCTTGCCGCACACGGGAGGGGGAAAAAGGTATTTGGGAGGGAACTTGCGGACGCTAACGCTCACTCTCGTTTCTTAGCAAACAAACCTCGGCGTCTCGGGACACCTCGCCAGTGAGTACTTTGGTAACCAGGAACAGAAACCTCACCGGACAAAAGCTCTCACCGGACAGAAGCTCACCGGACAAAAGCTCACCGGACAAGCGCTCACCCCGTTTTCCCGACAAACCCGGACAAAAAGCTCACCCCTTCTGTTTGACAAACCAGGACAAAAGCTCCACCTCGATTTTTTTTTTTTTTTTTGCTACCCGGGCGAAAGGCGGGCTTGGATAAAGTGCGGACGCGATGGACATTGGACCATGTTTAGGAGAACGACTTGTACCCCATCCACTGTGGAGTTGCGAATTTTAAATATACTTTGAGAGAGCGGGAGTTGGGACTTTTGGAAAAGTACAAGACAGATGACCAATTTAGGAGGCTGCGAGAGTTTTAGGTCGATCCGCGTTCCTTCCACAACAGCTGTGTTCCTGCAAGACTAACCACCAGGTGAAAGTCTACCGGTGACATCCGGCTACCTGCTGGACTATTTTGATTGCACGTATGTCAACGGCCAAAGCTTCCGCTATGCTTCTATTCCATCTGCGGCGGCATCCCAGAGCGAATTCTTCCCTTCGCCTGACTCTGCGCCGATGACGACCGGGAGTTTCCCCCGGTACGGTGGAATATGTACGACGCCACGCTTCAAGATAGAGACCGGATGAAAAACACCTGCGAAGGATGGAGTACCGGGTTCCAGAAGCTCGTCGGCCACGCCCATCCAAGCGTCGCAGAGCTGATTGAATACCTACAGCAAAATCAGGCGCTCGTTGCCCGCAGCACTGACACGAGCCCCGGAGGAGTGAACCCACAGTAAAGCGGGTGCGAGGAACCACTCTTAGCCTGCAGAGTCGTCTTAGAAATATTTGCGAGGGCTTGCATATACATCCGAGATCTACCAAGACTGCTGGAGCCAGTAGGAGACTGCATTCGCTTCTAACCAATTGATAAATAAACTTGTTTCTATTAAAATCACCAAACCATGCGCCTGTCAGATTTAATTTATCGTTGCCTTTTTGCGTCGCACGCCTGCATGCACCTAAGTTGTCCGCACTCGTGTTAAGACCAACATGAAATTTTCTCGTGGTGAGCTTTTGTCCGGGTCTGGCGAAATAAATGGGTGAGCTTTTGTCGGGTCTGTTGAAAAAAATGGGTGAGCTTTTGTCCGGTGGAAACTTCGCATGTCCGGTAGAGCTTTTGTCCGAGTTCGAGTGCTTTGACTTCCTCGCTTGATGCGTCTGCTACGTTGTTTCCACAAACAGCAGCGTACCGCCGATTATTTCGCTCTGCCCTCTACGGCAGGCGAAGTCGAGCTCGCTCGTAAAGGCCTGCACTTTCAAAAGTCGCAAGAAAGGTAGAGACCAGACGCAGACGACGTTGCGAGGCAGACGACGTGTCAAAGGAGCAGACGACGCTCAGATAGGGAGTCGCGATCAGCCAATCGAGGGCTCGGCGTTCTGGCTGTCCGCCGCTTCTTCCTTTTCTCCATGCGCAGAAGACGAAAATGAGCCCGCTTGCGCCGAGGCGTATAGAGGTGAGAGGCTGGGCTGGTTGGTGAGAGGTCATGCATAATATAAATGCAATGGCCCAAAAGAAGGAAGACTAAGGAGCTGAGACGAACAACACAGAAACACCCCAGAAAGCTGCAAAAAATATGTCATGTTGAACATGAGTTGTAAACCTGAGACTGGGGCACAAAAGAGAACACAGCTAGAAGGTGAGAAAAGAGGAGGCAACGTCTCAAACTCATCTGCAAGTTTATTTCGTACACGCCTTATATACCACACATCTCCAACGCCGTCTCTACAAAAAACAAAAATTGACAAAGAGGACAATGACATTCAAGGTAAACCTTCTCTTATCTCCCTTGACCTCGGCTGCGAGCCACTCACACAAAGGGTCACATTCTAGCGTAGCCACCTTCTGCCACAGGCTGAACGTAGGTGAATCACTACCCCTGAACACAAGAGAAGGGTTTTGACCTTCAAAGTTGCGTTTCCTCTAACAACTCACTCAGTCCAGCGAAACAATACTAGACACTGCTAACGAGGCGGAACTGGCGGCCATCTCTAAAACTGAGAGACGACATTGCCCTCCTAAAACAAACCACAATTGGCTAAACACTGCCGGCTTTCTCGAATAAATCCAAAAATACACATATAAACATTGCTAGTAAAAAAAAAAAGCAATTTACAGGCGTAGAAATTGTTTACATTCGTTCCCAAACTGCAATGACGCCTGGCTTATACAGTAGCCAGAGGTTTTTATACGAATCGTTTCTTGAACTACGTTTCATATCATTACGTTCTTTGTGAATTACTTCCGTTTCAGACCAGTTGGTTTTACAATTATTACACTCTAGAAGGTGCCTTGCTAACTCAGAATTGGACGCGTTGTTTTTCACATTCCGTTTGTGTTCCGTCAGTCTATCATTTACACATCTCGACGTCTGACCTAGTTTGCATAGCTTAAAATCGATATTTCTCATAACATAAAGCGTCGGCGAAAAAACGAAAAGTTTGGCGTAAAAACAGTGTTCGCATCCAATTTTAAGTTATGCAAACTTACACCTTTTGAATCGAAACAGGAAGTTTACCAGAAGGCACATCGCGAAAAGTCGGTTTCGTGGCGAGTATTATATGGTTTACCAGATTCGCTTTGGAGTGTGGATTTAAATTCGTAGGTCAGACGTCGAGGATGTGTAAATAATAGACTGACGGAACACAAACGGAATGTGAAAAACAACGCGTCCACTTCTGAGTTAGCAAGGCACATCCTAGAGTGTAATAATTGTACAAAACCAACTGGTCTGAAACGGAAATAATTCACAAAGAACTGTAATGATATGAAACGTGTAGTTCAAGAAACGATTCGTATAAAAACCTCCGGCAACTGTATAAGTCGGAGCGTCATTCGCAGTTTGGGAACGTATGTAAACAATTTCTACGCTATGTAAAGCTTCCTTTTTTTTTTACTAGCAATGTGTATATGTGTATTTTTGGATTTGTTCGAGAAAGTCGCAGTGTTTAGCCAATTGTGGTTTGTTGTAGAAGGGCAATGTCGTTCTCGGTTTTGGGATGGCCCGCAGTTCCGCCTATATAGCAGTGTCTGTATTGTTTCTTTGGACGGAGTGGTTGTTACAGGAAACGCGGCTTTGAAAGGTCAAACCCTTTCTTTGTGTTCAGTAGTGATTCACCTACGTTCGCCGGACGACGTGGTTAGGCTAGAATGATAGACCCTTTGTGTGAGTGTTTCGCAGCCGAGCGTCAAGGGAGATAAGAACGTTGCCGAATGTCATTGTCCTCTTGTCAATATTTTTTTTTTTTTGTAGAGACGGCGTTGGAGATGTGGCTACTATAGGCGTGTGCGAAATAAACTTTGCAGCTGAGTTTGAGACGTTGCTCCTCTTTTCTATTTTCTGTTGTGTTATCTTTTATGCACCAGTCTCAGGTTTACAACCATGTTCCAACTGCACCAGCTCGCCTGCACTCTGACTGTTTTTTTTATATGTCATGTGTTGTTCGTTCCTTTTCCTGGTCTTCGTTGTTGTGCCATATTACACCTACGTCATGTTTGCTATTTCCAAGCAATTGCTTATGGTTTATCAAAGCGCAGGTCTCTCGCTGGCTGATTCTGTGACGCTAGAAAAATGGTGCATTTATATATAAGAAAAACTAAAAAAAATCGTGTGGACGAAAAAAAGGACAATAAAGTGCGAACGTACCTTATTTATTCTCTATCTCTCTCTCTCTCTATCTATATATTTATATATATATATATATATATATAGATATACATATATATATATATATATATATATATATAGGTGAAGATAAGAGTAAATATAAAAACAATGGACCGCGGAAAGTTAATAATAAGTCAAAGATGCGTACTGTCGGAGTTACTAATTCGAAGTTTATTACGACGTTACGAGCCGGAGACCGCTCTTCACCTGATGAAGGGCGGTCCCCGCTCGAAACGTCGTAATAGGCTTCGAATTAATAGCTCCGACGAGCGCACTTTTATATATATATATATATATATATATATATATATATATATATATATATATATATATATATATATATATATATATATATATATATATATATATATTGTAGCGATGAAGAGAAGAACAAGGCCGGAGGTCGCGCGATGCGAGCGCTCGGGCAGGCAGTTCGAAGCAAGCCAGCAAAGAAACCGGACGTTTTGTCCGGCTAATAAACAGCTGGCAAGCGGAACCCGCTTCATTTGGTGTCAGAAGTGGAGCTCCGCTCTGGTCAACGCCTTCCCCGGATCATGGAGCCTCCTTCAGACCCCCAGCGGGACCACACCACCAATACTACCGCCGGAAATACGGCCCTGTCGGACCCGCAAGCTTCTCAACTCACGGTTTTAATCACAAACCACTTAGAGCGACTCGAGGCCTCCTACGCCGCGCGGGAGAGCAACCTTCTGCAGAGCTCAACGTCAATGCTTCAGGAAATGACCGCCTCCCTCACCGACCGTCTGGAGCGCTTAGAAGCCCGGCTCCCCGCACTCGAGGAACCTCATACCGGTATCGTTCCAGCCCAGGCCCTCGTAGGACTCCCAAGCATGAGGCTAAAACCGTCAACATACGACGGTACCACTCCTTGGGGACCTTACAAGACACAATTCATCCTCATCGCTGATGCGAACAATTGGGCTGAGGCTCAAAAGGCTCAAGCCTTGGCCGCTCATCTTGCCGGACCAGCGTTGAGTATACTGCATCACCTACCATCTGAAGCTCGCCAATCTTACCAAGCCTTGGTCGCAGCGTTGGACGAACGTTTCGGGGACGGGCCGCTCCGCTATCTCCACCATGCGCAGCTCCGCAACCGCCGGCAGTCAACAGTTGAAACGATCTCTCAACTTGCCGATGACATCGAACGTCTAGCGCGTCTTGCCTTCCCCGGCTGCCCCGAGGACACAATTCAAGCAGTCGCCACCATGGCATTCATCGATGCTATCTCGTCTGTCGACGTGCAAGACGCCGTTCGCTTGGCACGACCCCAGACTCTGCAGGCCGCACACACTTGTGCCCTGGAGGTAGAAGCTGCTCGACAGGCCTCTCGATCCTCGTCACAGCGACCCTTTATGCAACCACAGACACCGGCTATGAACATGCAGGCGGCACCAGCTCTCGTGTGCTGGAACTGCTACGAGCCAGGTCACACGCGGGCAAAATGTCCTAAGAACGACCCTCGTATTGCTAGCCGGACCCCAACAATGCCAACGCAAAGGAGAATAACATCAACTCGTGCCTTGGCCTTATCCATGCCATCTATCTATCTCCAGGGTATCGTCGACGGTGTGCCCGTGCGCGCACTTGTCGATACGGGGGCAACAACATCTGTCATCCGCCCTGAAGTTCTCGTGAAGGCGAACCGACTCATCCCACCAAACACCGAAAAATACGCTCTGCAAACCGCCACAGGGGAAATGGTAACTGTACTGGGCTGCACAACCGTGCCTTTTAGCGTGGGAAGCCTCCAAGTTACGCTGCCTGTTGTCGTCGCGGCTGTCGATGAGGAATGCATACTCGGCGTCGATTTTCTTAAGGCACACAAGTGTGTGCTCGACTTCAACGCTGGGCTACTGCATTTGGGAACTGATTCCTTTCCCTTGAGTGCTGCCACGGTAACGGTGCTCTGTGACAGCGGGATGCCAATAAATCCCACGTCCCCGTGTCTCTGCTTCCACGTATTGTCTACCAACTTAGCTGCGCACTTGTTGCCACTCTACGAGAGGGCAACTTTTGGGCTAGACAAGACAGACGCTGATCAGCTTCGGCAGCTACTTGAACGATTTCCAAACCTTTTCAGTACAGACAATACAGATTTGGGGCTGACGTCAGCAGCAACACACCGAATCGTGACAGGTCATGCTGCTCCTGTACGGCAGCCTCCTCGGCGCGTTCCTCTCGCTCAGAGGTCATGTGTCAACGACATGGTAAAGACGATGCTCGAGCAGGGCGTGATTGAGCCGGCATGTTCCCCTTGGTCTTCACCAGTTACACTAGTGAAAAAAAGGACGGGTCAACACGGTTCTGCGTAGACTACAGACGACTTAATGAAGTCACTAAGAAGGACTCTTTCCCTTTGCCTCGAACCGATGACATCTTGGACGCTCTTGCAGGATGCACGTGGTTTTCTACGCTTGACCTCAAGAGTGGATATTGGCAGGTCCCAGTACATCCGGGCGATCGCGAGAAGACTGCATTCACCACAGGTAGTGGCTCATACCAATTCAGAGTTATGCCATTTGGACTCTGCAATGCTCCGGCTACATTTCAGAGACTAATGGAATCTGTTTTGAACGGTCTCATAGGCACAATATGTCTCGTATATCTTGATGACATCGTTGTCTTTGGCAAAACATTCTCTGACCATCTGGCGAACCTCGAGAGAGTGTTTGCACGGCTACAACATGCGAATCTGAAGCTGACACCGAAGAAATGTTCGCTGTTCACCAGACAAGTCGAATACCTCGGCCACATCATTTCAGCGGATGGGGTTTCCACGGACCCTCGCAAATTATCTGCTCTTGCTGAGTGGCCGACACCGACATCCACCAGTGACATACAGAGCTTCATCGGGCTGGCATCTTACTACCGAAGATTCGTCCCCAATTTCGCTCACATTGCCAAACCGTTGTATGCCTTGACAGAAAAAAAGCCAACTTTCTCTGGTCTCCGGAATGTCAGCACGCATTTGAGACACTAAAAACAGCACTCACGTCTCCACCAACGCTTGCCTACCCAAAAGACACCACAGCGTTTATACTCGACACCGATGCTAGTGCTTTGGCAGTTGGCGCAGTCTTATCGCAAGAACAGGATGGGCATGAACGAGTCATTGCTTATTATAGCAAAGTGTTCACCAAGCCTGAGAGAAATTACTGTACCACCCGACGCGAACTGTTGGCTATCATCAAGGCCGTAACTCATTTTCATCATTATTTATTGGGCCGGAAATTCATTATTCGTACCGACCACGCATCATTAACCTGGATGCTGAGTTTCAAGACCCCTGACGGACAGGTCGCCCGGTGGCTGGAGCGTCTTCACCAATACGACTTCGAGATTCAACATCGTGCTGGCGCGCTTCACACCAATGCCGACAGTCTTTCACGACGCCCGTGCAATGAGAAGTGCAAACAGTGTTTGAGCATTGCAAAACGCAGCTTCATGTCAATCAGCTCACTGCAGAACCTGCCTTGCAATAACGACGCGTGGACATTGGAAAACCTTCGCGCCGCTCAACTTGACGATCCAGATATCGGCCCCCTGGTCCAATGGAAGAAAAAGAACTACAGACCACAATCTAAAGAAGTGACCGGTTTGTCTCCTGCCATCAAGAGTTACTTGGTTCAATGGGACTCTCTGTTTCTGCACGACAACCTTCTCTACCGACGCTGGGAGTCCGCTGCTGGCGGTTCTGTCGTCTGGCAGCTGCTGTTGCCACGCAAGCTCTGCTCCCAGGTATTTCAACAACTGCACAGTAGCCCAGAAGGAGGACACTTTGGTGTGAACCGCACGATCAAAAAGATTCGTCAACGGTTCTACTGGCTGCAATGCCACAATGACGTAAAGCAGTGGTGCCGTCAGTGCGACATGTGTGCATCGCGTAAAGGACCCCACATAAAACAACGGTCACCACTACAAGAAAATGTGACGGGGGCACCCTTTGAGCGTATTGGCATCGACGTATTGGGGCCGTTTCCTCGGTCTAAGTCTGGAAACAGGTTCTTGCTCGTAATTGTAGACTATTTCACCAAGTGGCCCGAAGTTATTCCCATTCAAAGCCAGTCCGCCTCCGAGATCGCCGACGCTCTCGTAAAAAATTGGATTACCAGGTACGGAGCCCCACTGAGCATCCACTCAGACCAAGGAAGAAGCTTTGAATCGCGAGTCTTCCAAGAGGTCTGCGAGATCTTCAATATCACAAAGACGAGAACGACGCCCCTCCACCCGCAGTCGAACGGCCTGGTGGAGAGGATGAACCGCACCATTTTACAACATATATCGATGTTTGTAAATGATCGCCAAGACGACTGGGATAACATCGTGCCTCTGTTTTTGTACGCATACCGTACAGCTGCTCATGAGGTCACCAGCTACACGCCCGCCACGATGCTATTTGGCCGTGATCTTCGTATGCCCTGTGAAATTGCCATCCCACGAGCATCAGAACCGGCCAAAGACCATGTGTCTCACGTAAGCGACCTGAGAGCGAACCTAGAACGGATGCATGCATTTGCCCGACAACGCTTGGCAAGTGGGTTCGCTCGTATGAAAACTCACTACGACGCACATGTCGCAACACGCCCGTTCTCAGCAGGTGATAAGGTATGGCTGTACAACCCCATCCGTAAAAGAGGACTGTCTCCGAAGCTTCAGCGCCATTGGCAAGGACCCTTTACAATCGTCGAACGGCTCAACGACGTGGTATATCGCATACGTCGCAATGATCGATCACGGCTGCTCGTGGTTCACCGTGACCGCCTATCATCGTACGAAGGACTCCGTTAATTCTCACTAAAAGGAGAGGAAAAAAATGGGAGGGGGGATAATGTAGCGATGAAGAGAAGAACAAGGCCGGAGGTCGCGCGATGCGAGCGCTCGGGCAGGCAGTTCGAAGCAAGCCAGCAAAGAAACCGGACGTTTTGTCCGGCTAATAAACAGCTGGCAAGCGGAACCCGCTTCAATATATTTGAAAATATGCAGATGAATGAACAGTACTTCATCGAATGCAATCAATGCTTTACGAAAACCGCCGAAAGCCTAAATAAATGGCGGAGCCTAGATTTGAACTTTGGGCCTCCCAATGTCCTGTTGGAATGTGCTTATACTATATTATATTATATTATATTATATTATATTATATTATATTATATTATACAGGCCACGGGCTACCTGGCATTTTGAATTCCTCTTTATGGCTCTGGGTTTTTCCTTCTGCGTCCCATGTTTGACAGAGTTTCAGGCCAAATTCCTCTTTCATCCAACTGACTTCCCTTTCTTCTGCGTGTTTGGTCGACTTTGCCGCACTGCACACCGCTCCACCTTCCCCGCTACCCAACAGCGCATAGGCGGATGCCTCCGGAGTCGGTTTTGGATTATTTATAGGGGGCTATGCGCAGGCAATCATAGCCCCTTTGCAAGGACTCGCCGCGTTCTGGTGCGCGTGCATTGGCGAGAAGGGATTCTTCATTAGCGATGTGCGCGGCCGAAAGCGTCGCTGTGGTCAGCTTTCCCACGATTGAGTCAAACCATGGGCATATGACCACTGTCACATCGTCAACTTTGACGGTGTTAGTTTTGGATTGCGATGGCTCCTAGCTTCTACTGTGCTTTTTAAACACACCCTCGAACTCGTCTTCGCACCCGATGCTAAGTAGCCAGAATAACAACTGATGACGTCACGGCGAGGCAAATCCCAGTCGTGACGTCACGGTGGGAAGCCATAAGAGGGCGCCACCGAAACATATCGGCGCTAATACTCTGTTTCACCTTGTGTTGTACCGCAGGAAAGGTTACAAGCGCGAGCTCCTTGCTCTAGGAGCACATCTCGGCGGCACAAGCTCTCGTGCATCAGGGCAGCTGCCAACGCTATGAGCTCGCGCTTCTAGCCTTGCTGCGGTACAACATAAGGTGAAACGGAAGTGCACAAGCGGACAACACAGCTTTGGCTCTAGCGCTGCACCGCGGCCATGGACGAGCTTTGCCTTGGTCTATTGCCAGTGCTGTTTCTCTTCTTTTCTTAATAAAGATATCTCAATAAAATGGGTACCGTCGGTCATGAGCCCCGCCGACCTGCCGTTGTGGGCTTGACACGCGATGGCAAGCCGGCGGGCCATTGAGTCCTCGCGCTCTCAGCGCGAGACATCTTTCCTTCTCGTGCAGAGGGCGGCGGACGAATCGAGGAAACGTCCGAACGGTTTCCTGAGCTTTTCAATAAATGCCAGTAAATAAAAAATAAAGAAAAATGGCACAGGGAATAGACCAAGGCAAAGCTCGTTCATGGCCGCGGCGCGGCGCGAGGCGAAACCTCCGTTCTCCGTGTGCGGAAGTGCTCGCTTTCTGGGCAATACACGCGCACCCACAACACGGCGAGTCCTTCCGGGAGGCATATTGGTCTCGGCAGAGAGACGATTGTGCCTGCTCTCACAGTCCCCAACATCTACGCGGTAACCGAATCCGGAGGCATCTGCTCATGCGCAGTCGGGTAGCGGGGAAAAAGGGAAGCGGTCGGTAGTGCGCCAAAGTCGGCCAAACACGCAGAAGAAAGGAAGCCAGTTGAGTGAAAGAGAACTTTGGTCTGAAACTTTGTCAAACAGGGATGAAGAAGAAAAAGCCCAGAGTTTTAGAGAGAAAAGTAAAATGCCAAGTAGCCCACCACCCCCTGGAGTGCCTCCAGTGAGCGGAGGACGCCAGGAATGGCTCAGAGCCGTTCTGGCGTGTGCGAAATGGTGTCATCGGCTTTGTCGAGCCTGAACCCAAGAAAACCCATGCGTCGCGTGCGCTCTGCTCGTGTCGCTTAGGTTTAAGCGAAATCCCGACGCAGCAAGTCCTCCACGAGGAGGCGCACCGTAGACGCCAACCTGTCTCCGGGTCGGGACGGGCGCACAAAAAGTTGTCTATGCGAGACCAAGAACAGAGTCCACGCGCGCATATCTCCCTCGCAATGGTTGTTGCCAAGGGCTGCCTGTAAAACGGCGCCGGGGTGTATCACGAAGGTCATCACGGCGGTAATGGCGGCCTACTCTGAATGTGTAGCGGTTACGGTAAGAGGGATGAAGCGCGATATGGTAAAATACCTCGGCAATGTCGAACTTCACCATATACATGGCGAGGCGGAAGGGGTTTACTTTGATGGCCTGGGGTAGCGGAGTAAGGCGGAACTGAGGTTTCTGGAGGTAAGGAGTAAGTGCGGCGCAGTCTAACACAAAGCGAAGAACTCGGTGGCTGACTTGGATACAAGGTAGACGGGGTTGAAGTACATACCACGTGCGTTCGATGATGCCACCAACATGTTGGTTATCGCGGCATCGATCGTGGGGACCTGGTCAGGGAGAGGCGGGCAGTAAACCAAGAAGCCTTCATGCAGCAAATGGAAAGTGCGCCGAAATCGGGCGGCCCGTGAAAACTATGCCTCAATAAACACTGCCAATCCGACTTGAGCTGCGGCGGAGGTCCCATCGCTTTCAAATTGTAGGCAGTACTACCCAGGTCGAATCGGAGTCTTCGACGTCGCTTTGTTTGTGTGTAGTGTGTTCCTTTGTGTTGGTGTGGTTTCCTCCTCGCCATCGTACGTGCCGAAGGAGTCGTCATTGGCGTGGGACGCGATGCGCTGTCGGTCCTGCAGAGTCACGCCAGGACTCGCTCGGCGGCGGTGCCCATCTGGTCGGATCCAATGGGTCGTTTCTTCAGTACATCATCAAGCACGGCCAAGAAAAAGCAGAGATGCCAGCTTCGCAAAATGCATGGGCGAGAACGTCCTCGACCGAAAAACGTCAGGAGCAGACGACCATGCCGTTGATTACGGCACTGGTGGGGTTTGAAGACCCAGGGTGGACGCCGTTGGCGACGGTTGGGGGGGGGAGGCTCTTGAATTTGTTGCCTGGGCGGTAGCTGGTGTTCGCGGGACCACGAGACGGGTGGCGTCAGCGTCGTGGCAGGTTGGGTGAGTTGGTCGGGGAGCTCTCTGAAAACCTCGGACTCGAGCCTGTACGTCTGGGATACTACGAGCCGTCCTCAGTTCCCTCTGGCGACGACGTGGAAGAGTTCCAGTCTATCGAAAATGAGGTGCTGGTGTTCGGTGAGCATGGCATCCCAGTAGAACCGATACGGTGTGGAGATAACGGATCTCGTGGACACCTCTCATGAACAAACTTCTGGTGTTCTGGGCAAGATCGCGCAGAATGTCATAGGCCTGACAGACCCTCGCTTTTGGAATGGGCAGTGAGGCTCCAGTGGAGGTAGTCGGATCGCGTTGGTGACTCTCGTAGAAATGATTCCCGTAGAAGCCATGCCTCCGGCGAAAGCGTGGAAAGGGCCCCGGCGATGCTAGAAGCGATCTCTTGGCGCGTCTGTAGATGTTTGAGCTCACCATGCTGGCGTTCGAATACCTCGCGTTAAGGTTCTGCGACAGGGACTGTTGAGACTGCTGGCCGTGTGGGGCGAGACCGACCTTGGCATCGACAATGGAAGCGGGGCAGCTCCAAGGTTGAGGCGAAGGAGGCAGAAATGGCATACCCTGTTAGTTGGACGAGGGGCGGCTCCGTCATCGGCGGCCAGGTGCGTTGGCGCGTTCGTTGACGAGCATGCTTCTCCTTGGCTTGTTCTCTTGTCATGCAGAGATGCGTGGCAGTGCCGGTGGCTGCCACTCGAATCGAAAAAAAGTCTCGGCAGGGAAACAAAAAAGCTCGGAAACCCTTTGGACGTTTCCACGTTCCTCCGTCGCTCCCGGTCATATATTTATATGTCTGCCATGCGCAATGTCGAACCTCTGATCTTTTTTTCTTTCTGTGTTGTTTCAATTTCGTCGCTCGCGAGTCGCGACACGTTTCGGAACTAAATGAATACCAGGTTTTCCTTTTGCGCCAGCTCTGCATAGTGGTCAATTTACCTCGTTTTATTCAAACTGGCTACTGCATATTCAGGAACATCGGTGGTTTTGATAGAACTGAGTTTGATGGACATCTGAGAATTCTAACTTATTAGTTAATACCCTGAAGGCAACACGTAGTGAATACATGTAGCGATGGAGGAGTGTGGCAGATTTAGAAACAAAGACTTTTTTATGATAAGCTCGACCACTGGAGTCAACTAAGTATTCTTAATCCTGAAGTTATATTGAACGGAAATATATTACCAGATCCACCACTCGCCGGGAGTATCTCTGTCAAATGGCCACAGCATTTCCAAGATCTCTCCTCAGGTCATACTTCAGAAAAGCCAATATCCTCATATTTCGGTTAATATTGAGTCAAAACCGGTTGCCGCTGAATAATTTTCGGTTGCGGTTTACGGTTTACGGTTTTTATAAATTTTAAATAAAGGTTTCGTTCCGGTTGCGAGTTACTGAATAAATTTGGTTCCTAAACGGTTTTCGGTTTCGGTTACGGTTACGGTTTGAGTCCCTGATCCTGGGTTCAATCCCACCCCTGCCCGTTTCGATCTGGATGAGCATCGTACCGGCATGCGGTCGTCTATCACTACTGCGTGAGCACGTTAAAGAGCCCAGGTTAGCAGTCGTACTGCACTGGCAAAATTGCTCATCTACAGTGTAAACCAGTGTCGCCCAATCCTGGCAGACTGACCTTCAGCAAAGTGGAAATTTGGGCCAGTTGGTTCATGTTCGGAATATAAAGCGCCAAAAACGACAAGGCAAAGAGGAGAGTAAACAAGACGAGGCGCTGTTTCCGCCTCGTCTTGTTTACTCTCCCTTTGTCCTGTCGTTTTTGGCGCTTTATATTCTGAAAACTGACCTTACGCTGTATAAACCACTAAACGTCCAATTTGACTTCTTAGACGAGAAATCTTTCAATATTCTCATGCCAGATAGCCCTAGTTAAGGTAAAAGCCAAACAATTGCAAAAACAAAGTCACAATGACATTTAGGACGTCATTTACTAGATATTATATTTATTGTTTAAAAACAATGCTACCACCTTCCGACAGACTACAAGCTTAGCTTTTTACAAAATAGTTCTATGTGTGTTACACGTAAACGTAACGAACCTTTCATTTCAGGAGAAACATTCCATAAAAATGCAAACCTAATTTAGACAAAAATATACATTAATTGACGTTCAATAAAAGAAGAAAACCTTTATCGTAAATCTTGGTTATTAAAAAAGAAACAGAGAGAGTGATTTGTTTACTGGCATAAAGTTCATCCCCGGTCCGGCATGTACTATGTTATTAAGACTAACCGATCTGATGCGTTTTGGACATCGTTACTCATACAAATAAAGCCATGTTCTATGCCTTACAAAAACAGCAATACAAACCGAACCAATCTCATATCTGGCCTTTTACTGGCATGTAAGGAAAATCAACCTTCTGTCTCGGGATGTGAGACCCGACGTAGCACAGCCACGTCAAGACTCCAATCAGGGCAAGGAAAAGCAATGCTCCCACCATGTGCCAAGTAAACAAAGCCACAGCATACATAAGGTTCTGGTGATTCTCTTGCCAAGGCTCGAAGTCAGGGCTGAAAAGAGAGAAGGCAATTTGCAAGACCCAGGATCCCTGGACAGCTCCGAAGAAAGCTGTTCCCAGAGGAGCCAGGACACTGTCCTTGAGAACCATCTCGAAGCAGAGGCAGGCCGCCTTCGCTAGCACCGCGTAGAGAATGAGTCTATGCATCAACGTGTCCAAAGGTGATCTTCCGTCCAGGTGAGAATGGAAGACCAGTACTTCTACGCAGAACGCCAACAGGAGGACGGCCCGGTTGGCACCTCGGGGAACCAAGGTTTCCTTGCAACTCAGGACATCTAGGATTCCACTCGGGATGTACAAGGAGTACATGCATGCATGTTGGATGTTCTCCATGTCTGCAATGCGACCACCCTCTGTTCCCTTGAAGACCTGAATACCCATGCCAATCGAAGCCACGACCATCTTGAAGACTCCTTCGAACCATACAGCTTGCTGTAATGTAGCGATCACGTGGGCCGAAGGGCCGGCATGCTTGGCGTTGCGGAGTCGGTCGATGGCGTAACGGCGCCATGCGCGAAACGTCCACAATGTTGCTAGTGACAGGATGAATGATCCGCCCAGTAGATGTCCATAAAATGCGTCAGTTTTCGCCATTGGCATTTTGCGTGTCGTACTTCGGGCCCGGTGTTCTCTGAAAAGTAAGAAAAGGATCTGATATCAGGAACTTTGAACGGTAGTGATAAATCGCTTTAACGCAAGTCCTTTACGAAAGATAAGTGTTAGGGCTAACATCGATCATGTCAATGGAATGCTAGTTTTCTCGGACTCCCAAACTAACTCTGCTATTTTGCTTACGTCTGCGTGCATGTGTATGGCTTTGTGTGTGTAGAAATTTTAGCAGGCTTGTTCATAGAGTTTTAATATCTATGAATACGCTCACTGAAATGGTGAACCATGACGACTAGACTTCTGGGCCGAATGATAGAACTTAAAAACAATAAGTTTATTTCAGGTTTCTGCGACACTGTACGTTCTATTCTGCCTCAGAAAAGCCCCTTCGTGCCTGTGTGTGAGAACAGGCAGTCCATGAAGTAATGCTACCTAAGTAACTGTAAGATGACCCTTTAGGGGAAAAGCGATAACACTAAAAAACCTAATATACTAAAATTATGCAATCAAAAATTCTCCATAACATTGTGAGAACGATGCACTCACATAATATAAATTATTTGCATCACTCGAGCAAATTACAACTCCACTTGTTCAAACATGTTTATCATTACACCGTGTGCACTGCGTGTGATCTATGAGCTACATCTTAACTCTATTCGTTTACTCTAAATGCAGGATACTCTTACACAACTGTATTTCTTGGTGACTGAGTCAACGTCCGAATAACGTCTCTCTCATTAGGGGCACGGGAAATGGCGACTCGATAACTGACTCACAGCAGTAAAGAATAAAGGTTCAATTGATTAGGTATAATTTGGCAAAAAGCCTCATGTTCTGCGATTCCGGTGAACGATACTTGCCAAGTTCAGAGTGCTTTGGTGGGGAACCTCGCTGTAGTCTACACGGACGTTTGATAACACGAAGATTATTTTCGATAGGATCGATCTACTACCGCTGTCATGGCGCATTCTTTAAATGTAACGTGTGGCGCCGTCGCTAGACAGGAGCACCTTCCTGACTGTCGCGCTTGACTAGGCCGTCTAACGTCCGATTCCCTCGGCGAGCCTGAAGGTATACCCTCAATATACGTCCCTTAACAGACCATTTTCAGAAGCACGGGCTGCCTAGTAGCTGCTGTGCGGATTCTACGAGCCCACCATTGCTTGGACGCGTACTCGGAGCATGCATTCGACACGAGGGATGTGTCGGCGTTCGCCTGAACTCGGCTTTGCTAGGGTCGAAAGCGCGTACGACGTCAGCGCTCGGCCGGCACTCGTGTCCAATCCCACACTTTGTGCCCAAGAAAGGGCGACCGCCAATACTACTCGACGTGGTTTCGAACAGTGTTGGAACTAACGCGTAACAAGTAACGACGTTGCTGGTAACACGTTAGTTTTTTACTAACGTACTGACGTACTCGTTACAATCCCAAATGACTAACGACTAAAGTAACGTCGTTATTATTTTGCGGTATCTCCTCTCAAATTAAGTTACCCGTTACTCGTTACTTTTGATTTCAAATTGCCGCATGATTGTTTCAAAACAGAATCATTTTAATTTTGTACACCACGTAAAAGTGTCAAAGAAACCAAAACAAACCTATGTATAAGCGGAGTCATTTCAAACTCCTTCGGAAGACATTTTAACGTTCCAACGACCGGGCCCAAAAGGCGCGAGATTATCGCTACGCGGAACTCCTAAGCGTTCTTGGTGCAGTCTTTGTGTAGAAGCTGCTAAGATCACCGTCGCCGTACCCTGAGCAGCCGTCTCGCTGGAAAGAGACATCCGCTCAGAAGGCAACACTCTGCCGCCGCTCGAAGGATTTTGCCTCGCGTCCCTAGCTACTCCAGTTGGTCACATCCTTCTCTTCAAAACAAATAAGTTCTCGTTCTGTCAACAACAAGAAAAGATTAACACTAAGTTTGGAAGCGTTGACGTTCCCACGCTTTGAACCAAAACAGGTGAGTCAGCATAGCCGGGTGCTGACGTGTCGTTAATTGGCAATGCGACGTTGGTTTTTGAACATATAAAATAACGTTTATTTTACCGGATTAACTTTGATTACATGAATAGGTCTGTATTGCGTCCGTTACGTGGTGTGCATCGGGTCTTTCTTTTCAGAGCGGTTTGTTCTTCCTAGTCAGGTGATATGGGCAAGGTTCAATTCTCCAAATCGCGCTCGCAAAGCGTCACGTGTCCGAGGATGTAGATTACATATCCTGCTCAGGCCAGACAAACAGGCTTGGCTAGCTAACCATGATCAGGACATAGATTACAGTTGTGCGAATCGCGCTCGGCAAGCGTCACGTGTTCGAGAATATATATTACACATCCTGCCAATGTCAGACAAACAAGCTGGCCCAGCTAACAAGTGGCAAAGTTGTCGCAGCATTGAACGCCGACAGTCACCAGAGAGACGTCACCATCTTTTAGAATAACTTTCGCTGTGGTGCTCTTCGTGTGAGCTTCCAACGTATAAATGCGATCTGTACCCCACTCCTCTGCTGTAATGCTTCGGCACTGCAGAGTACAAATAAATAAACAATCACTTTGAACAAGTGTATTGTTGCTGAAGTTTATAGAGGCGGTTTATTATAGACAGCTGTCGTATACTAACAGCGAAGCACAAAGTAACGACAAACTAACGTAAAAGTAACGTCCGTTAGTCAGGGCAAGTAACGACACCGGTATTTTGTTACATTTGCAAAATGGTAACAGAGCTCTGTAACGCGTTAGCTTTTTTCCAAGGTAACGAGTAGCGCTATTTCGTTACTCATTTTTGGTA
This sequence comes from Ixodes ricinus, assembly GCA_037355805.1. Lineage (NCBI taxonomy): Eukaryota > Metazoa > Arthropoda > Arachnida > Ixodida > Ixodidae > Ixodes > Ixodes ricinus. The sequence continues at coordinate 37,169 of JAZHYW010009709.1, forward strand.
ACGGGCACAACACTGGTTTCGAATATGGTCTGTTGCCATGGGCGAATGAACCCGCGCTCTTGGCGTCGGTCGCGACAGCATGCCACGCGTCAGAGGAGTCACCTCCGACCATAGACGCGCAGAGGAGTCACCTCCGACCATAAACGTCCCATAGCTAAACGTAAACCTTTATGATCTTGTGAACAGGATATGTGTCAGCATCCGGCGTTTAACTTTTCAAAAATTTCCTCCTGATTTTTTTCTTCTTTTTTAACGGGAACGGAAATAAGTGTCGATATTTCACAAATGACAAAGCAAATGAACATTTGTTTTAGACTGAGCTCTAGGACGATGGGGATAAAGGTGACTCGAGTGGCCTGACTATAGTAAACAAAATCTACCGCGTAGAATCAACACTCGAGGCTGGCTCACACATTTGCATGGACCGCGTTGCGCTGCGCTGCGTCGTGCAGCGCCGCGCCGTCCCATTGGCTCGTCGTAAGGGTTGCCGTAGCAACAGCTCGACGCAAGCGGTCTTAACGAAGTCAAACGCACTCAAATGCTACTGTGTGAACGAGCCTTAACACAAATCTATTGCAGCAAACTAAAACCCGCTAAAGTACAATAACAATTTTATTACGCCACAGTGAGTTAAGATGTTCAGCTATGTTAAAACAGAAGGAACCTTTTGTGAGACGACTTTAAAATTGTGTATGTGTTGGAGGTACTAATCGCTTTCGCGATTAAAGTGGGGCGTGTAGAAAGAGTGAAATCTGATGAGGCATGTTCTTTCTGTGCCGTAGTTCGACGTATGGCGGAATATGTACGTGATGCTCTGTTAGTGTAAATCTTGAGTACGTACTTACGACGTCATTTTGTTTTGTGCAGCATATAAATTATTCTACCGCAAGAACGGGTAATGAACCAACAACTAAGATTCACCCTTGATGATAATTTCAGCCTGCTACGCGAACGCATCCCTTTGTCCGGCAATTTTACGCTCGATTGTGTATGTCAGCCTATCCTAAAGGACGGCCGATGCCTCGGTAAAGTTACGTTACCCAGATACGTAGTTGCTGGGCACAGAAAGAGAACCGAGGCCCGACTAATTGGAGGACACTTTTCCAGCGGATGCTGCGAGCTAGTCCAGCCGATCCAGCGCTGCCAACGTGTCCCGTGACAACGCGCCCAGCGAGTCGTCCCTCGTTCGAGTAACGTGAAACTTATATGACGTTGGATTAGCTCCTTTGACTCGTACAGACCCCTACGCTCCGTCGTAAGGCGAAACAAAGTATACCCTCCAAACACTGGTGTTAAAAAAAAATGAAAGACGTCTACAATCCCCTGTAACGCCGAATTAGAGCGCAGCTCTTGAGGAGGGAGGGGAAGGTAAGGAGAGGAGGGTATGCCACTCCTCCACATCCGTACACTCCCTCTTCCTCTCCTGCTCGCCCCCCATTTAGCCGAAGATTTCCCGCTAAACTTACGGGGAAAATTGTTTGCTAAATTTTCCGCTAAATTTAGCGGGAAATTTTTCCGCTAAATTTAGCGGGGAAGTTTTTCCGCTAAATATAGCGGGAAAATGTTTCTGCTAAGTTTAGCGGGGAAATTTACCCATAATGCAACGCGCGGTGACGTCACGAGTGACGTCACCGCGCCCAGTGACCCTCGTGACGTCGCACGTGACGTCACGTGTGACGTGATCACGGGAAACGTCCCATAATGCACCGCGCGGTTACGCCGACGGTGACGTCGACGCCGACGTCACGCCGCTCAAGCCAGAAACAAACGCCTAAGAGCTGCGCTCTAAATAAAAAATTGTGCGGACTTCTGGTGGTCAAAATAGTAACTATTGGTGTGTTCCTGGCGCACCGTTTCCGCGGGTGTGTCAGCATTTCCCAAGCCTCGTTATGCTGCCTGCTGCATGCTGCAGCCAAAAAGAAAAAAAAGTAGCCGCTGAATGCTTTTTTTTTTTTGAGTGTACGATTGCTTTAATGGCTGAATCCATAAAGCTGAGAATCTTTCCTTTGTGAAATTCGAGCGATTTGCGGGCAAGCCGTAGGAAGTGGGGCATGCGGAGCGTCGGCGTCATAAATTGCGGTGGTTCCATGGTGTGACCCGCCACATAAACTCCGTCCACGTGTAATTTTTTTTTTCAATTTCTGTTTTTTTTTTTTTGCTGGCCTCTGTTTTTGTGCAAAGTCCTAGTGGCAATCCATGAACGGAGAAGCTAGATATCATGAAACGCCGACTTCGTGGGGAGGGAAATGAGCCTCACCAGTTTGTCTAGATCACCACTGTCTTTCCAAATATATAAAAAAAGGGGAACATTACGGCGTTATTGAAACTTTTCAACAAAACATCGACGGTTAACGTGGCTGCAGAGCTTCACAATAAAAACCTAAGTCATTGAAATTTGTCTTGAAACCTCCAAAATATGTGAAGTGTGTAGTACATTCTTTTTTTTTGGTGGGGGGGGATAAGACGTTTGCATTTTTTAGCGTAAAACGCTATTTGGCTATGTGCCCAGCATTTCGTGGAGCCTGATAGAGCGTGTGACGTGAAGCTCAATTCTGATTGGTTAACAGGGGAGGTCACGTAACCAAGGGGGGTAAGCGAGGAGGAGTGAGATTGGTGAAGAGGAGAGGAGATCGAGATTATATGAAGGCTCTGGAAGATCGCCAGACTCACCACCCCTGCATATATGAAACTCAAAGTGTTGCTAAACTTTTGTGATCCTAGAATGGTTTACGTATGCAACAGTGGCAGTCGTGCAGGTTGGCTTTGCATGTGGGATTCGATCGCGCCCAGGTTAGGGAGTGTCCGTAGATCATTTCAGCCGTCCCGTATCGCTCACCGCAACGAGATTGGGAACTACGCAGAAACAGCATCTTTGATCCGGAAGGCGCAGTGAAGGGGGAAAAGAGTCGAAAAGTAACTCTCCACTAAGCCGAAGCGGCGTAAAAAATTGTTTAAACAGAACGTTACGCTTAAAAAAAAAGGAAAAAAAAAGAAAGGAAAACATTGCAAACTGTCGTCGTAGAATCATCCGCGCAAAACATTTTGCCACGACTTCCCCTACCCGCTGGATGCCGCGGCGTAAATCATCCCCTCTTCCACAGAAAAGCAAAGTTATTGCAAGCATAAAGCTGCTTTCTAGCCTGAAATGTTTTGCTTTAAAATTTATTACTGTATTCTGTTGAGTCGCAAAAGCGCGCCGCATGGCCACTCCCGCATTCCCGTAAGCCGCCGCTTACACATCGGAACACACCATTAGTTCTTAAACCGACCACAGGAGGCGCTGATGGCGCGAGAGACGAAGAGCCAGTGTTGGCTTTAACGTATTACTTGAACGGCGTTGCCTTCAACGCGTTACGTTTTTAGTAGCGTAGCAACGTAAAGAGAGTTTCGAGTAACGGGGAAGATAGTTTCGTTACTCGTTAGATCTATTAACGAAGACTTAAAAGAAAAGTAACACTTTAATATTTTTCGTGTTTTTAGGCGCATGAGCTTGGCGCCTAACGCATAAACGCCACACGCATAAAAACAAGGCACGCATCCCGCATACCTTCGAAACCAAAACTATAAGAAATCTAAGGTGATTGTGGTAAGTTTCTGCATGGCCATGATACATGTGTTTTGTAAATTATGGCGCTTACGCATACTTACAACTCTAAAACCGCAAAATGTTTTAATTCATAAATAAAAAGTAACGCAAAAGTCACATGCGTTACTTTTTATTGGTAGCGGTAACGGTAAAGCGTTACGCTTATTTTAAAGTAACGTCGGTCGGTAAGTCGTTTCTTTTATTTGCAACTAACGGGTAATGTATTTCGCCACTTTATTTTTATTTTTTTCTTTAACGTCTACAACACTGCACAGAGCCATAGGTAGGGGAAGAGCTTGGCCAAAGGGCGTGGCCTGCTTGACAGCTCGTCATCTACGTCACTGACACGTCACGCGAATGCCGTGGTCACGCCCCAGTTCGCAATTTTTAAGCCTCACCGGTGTCGGGGCGCTATAGTTTTGTGCACGGCTCTCCATTGTCTCCAACGTATGAGTGTTTTATTTTGTTTTAAACCAGTATTTATGTTATCTCGTGTTTTTGTTTCCGGAACTAGAGTAAGTTAGTTCCCGGTTACCTTGTCGATTATTCCTCCGCTTGCACCAGCCCACTCATACGCTTCGCGTACGCTCGTTGTGTCGAGCAAATTTTAATATTTTCAGTTTAATTTTTTTTTTCAGCAAGGCACGATGGCAACAGTTTCTAATTCGGAACTAACGAACTTTCGGTAGACTTTTCCGGGTTAGCGAGCGTATGCACAGGTGGTCATTGCTTCACAAAATGCCATCGTCACACTAAATCCTAGTGCATTCGTGTTATCTAAGAAAATTGTACGTCGAACGTGTAATAAGCTAAACCCATTCGTCCGACATGTTAGTTTTACGGAACTTTTTTTTTATTTTATGGCATTTTTTATCATACGTCAGCTTGTCTAATCAGATGGCTTGCTCGAGGCCATACTCCTGATGCGGTATGATCGACCCGTGCATGCCTACCACGGGGCCTCAACAGAGCTCTTTCCTCATTGAGAGAGCACTCATTTAACTGGACAACTTCGAGGAAGCCGAAGGTTACTAAATTTAGTGGTCCCTTTCCCAGTAACACGCGCCGCGCCGTCTGCGCAGTTGTCTTCGAACTACAAAGTGAAGGGCTGCCCAACTTTCCTCCGGCCGTCGGAATATATTGGCATTGTTCCGTTGCATTCATCATCGTTGCCTTTTATGCCCCCTAAAACCGTATACTAAAACAAGAATGGCCCCCCAAAAAATGAAAGACGTGGAAAGATAGATGCTGAATCTGTTGGTCGACTGGAAACTTTGCACTGCGAAAATGGCGACAGCGGGAAGCGAGGCCAGAGGAGGGGATGTACGCATGCGCAGAAGCTTACTGGAAAAAGATCCATTGATTGTCCCTTCCTACAGTGCTGGGATTCCAGCATCCATCATCGTATCAGTACGTAAAAATTAACGAAACACAAAAAATCGTCACAACTAGTTTTTTTTTTTTTTTTACAGCGGAGTTGTTAAGGGCTAGTTTTTCCCTGGATCGTGTCCGCCGGATTAGAAAGGATGACACCGAACTCTGGACAGCTGCCGCCATCTATGAGCGACGGCGGCAACCAGAAAACCGGTTGCCGCCGTCGCTCATAGATGGCGGCAACCATTCTTCGGAAGAAGAAGAGCGGGAGCGGAACGAGCGGCGATGTGCGCAGCAGCGCGAATGGTTCCGCAACCGCCGCGAAGCCGCAATCGCCTAAAGTTCCACTGCGTCGAGCGCTTCAGATTCTCTTGCGAAGGAAGAGCAAATCGCTCGCCTAGAAAGCCACCGCCGAGAACAGAAGCTACAGCTGCGCTGCTCTTCGTTCTTCACCAAAGTGGAAAGGCTGAATTTTTTTTTTGTATACGCAAAAATTACATTTCTTGGAAGTCATCAATTAACGTTTGAATTAATTTACTTGATGGCTTCGGAAGGGAGACAGGTAAAAAAAAACTCCGCAGCGTGTCGTATAGGACGTCCTTGTCTCCCGCTGCAAATAGTCGCACAATAGTCTTTTCCAGGACATGATCAGCTAGTTCATGAACTTGTGTCGCGAGATCGAAGCTACTGACCATTACTTAGAAACCCGTGCTCGTAAGACCGCAAGTTGAACCACAACTCTAATGTAATGAAAGTTTCAATCCAAAAGAAGAATCCGTGCCTCCCAAGGTCGGGAGCCTGCCGTGGATCTCTACTTGATTTTCATCAACAATACTGTATATCTTGACGTGTTGGAGTGCAGCTCTTAGTCGCCCGTTTACGGCTTGAGCGGCGTCGCCGTTGGCGTAACCGCACATTGCATTATGGGACATTTCCCATAATGACGTCACATGTGACGTCACGAGTGACGTCACGAAGGTTACTCGTGAAGGTCACGACGAAGATCACGACCTTCACAGTGACCTTCACGAGACCCTCACGAGTGACCTTCGTGACGTCGCGAGTGGCGTCACGAAGGTAACTCGTGAAGGCCCCGACGAAGGTCACGAGTGACGTCACGAGGGTCACTAGGGTCATGAGGGACGTCACGAGGGAAGGAGGGAGACAGGGGGAGGAGGAGAGGAGGAGGAGGAGGTGGAGAGGAGGATGGAGGAGGGGAGGGGAGGAGGAGAGAGTATGGAGGAGGAGGGGCATACCCTCCTCCCCGTACCCTCCCCTTCGCCTCCCCAGGAGCGGCACTCTAATTCGGCATAGTAAGGAATTGCAAACGTCTTTTTCTTTTTCTTTTCTTTTCCGGGTTATACAAGAAACGAAGACCTTGACGACTGTGATTTGAACATTCAAGTGCACAACATCCGACAATTTTCTGATCAGAAACCTATACAATGAAATCGATATATATAATAAAATGTGGCCTTGCAAGCAAGCGCCTAGGGAGTGGGATAGGTACTGGACGGACAGTCGCGCGTCGTTCGCACGGCGTCCTCCGTTGCTCGGCGGTTGCTAGACGGGACGTCACTCCTGTGGGAAGAGTCAAGAGGCAGAAAGAGGTGACCGAAGACAATAGATGACCAAACTCTTCCACCATCTATGACTCTGGCTCTGGAGAGACGGTGCCGCCATAGCGGCATTCACGGAGCGTATAGCAAATTGTCCTAGGCATTTTCAGATAAGATCGAACAACCATGTCCGGTGACCAATTGTAACTTTGATGAAAAAAATTATTTTGCTGACTGCATGCCCCAAAAGAATAAAACCAGTCCTTGTTCTAAAAAAAAAAATTGTCTTCGCGAAAAAGATGTGCAACCACCCCCTCAGTCACGTGGGCGTTTGGCGTATTGCGCGATGTTGGCATTTTCGGCGTCTTCCCCCAAAAAAACTGTTCTGGCTACGGATCTAGAAAATTTACTGACAAATTGGGCATAAGAAGGATTGACAAAAAATATTAATCACCGACTATTTGGGTCGTTATTTTTGAGAAACAAGATCGCAAATACAGCACATAGAGCAGTAATGCTCTGGATTAATAATTGTTTTCTCCGTATCTATAAAAGCTAAGGTCTTCAAACTTTTTCAGTGTGTTGCTTTTTATATAGTTAGTCTTTGCATGAAATATTGTTGTCCTGGTTAGCGGGAAAAATTTACAAGAAGTGCTCACACAGGGGCATTTAACTATATATGCATTATTTTGAAAATCATAAGAAAACGCCATCTTTAATATTCTTTAAACTCTCCGACTTTAACGTTTATATTATGTACTCACAGAATCGGCAAACATATAATGCAATATTTGTGTCGTTTTTAAATTATAAAGCTAGAAACATGGACAAATTGACGCTAACGCGGTTGCCATAAATGGGGCGTGCACATACCCATTCTTCACAATTTCCCTATTATTAAAAAACATAAAAAAGCTACGAGATGGTCGGGAAAATTCAAACTGACAGCACGGAGGCGGACGGTAGCTTTGAAAAGAAAATTCCTAATACATCTTTGTACAACCGACCCCCAAAAAAGCCCATGGGCCGGAACGCTCGAGAGGCGCCACCCTGTAACATGCTTCGCGGTGCCTGTTTCAACAGTCGGCGTATATAGCGTCTCCGTCTACGCGATGTAAAGGAAGCAACCGGAGCGACTTTGCAAACAGATCAGCCTACAACCTTGGCGGTAACATGATACAGGAGGTAGGGCGCGGCAGAACCTGAACCTGCGCCGCCTGTAAACGCAAGTAGATCCGCCGCCACAAAAAACCGCCCAAGGCAAAAAAATAAAAAAATAAAAAAATTTGATTGAATGAGATAGTTTGTAACTTAATTTATATGACAGTGGTTCGGAGAATTGTGAAATCCAATTTAGGTGTGCTCATGTGACCTACGTCGGTGATGGTGCAACAAGCCACTTTAAGAACGAATACCAACTACACAAGCTGCAGAGCAACAAGTACACGTCAGCGAAGTGGATTGTTTCCGTAAATGGACATGGCAAGAGTGTCGTGCAATGGAATCTGGGGTCGTGTCAAACACCAGGCAACGTTGTACAACCTCTGACGGCCCACCACGTTGGTGATCAAGTGGGCGTCAGAGATGGTTGCCCCATTGAACACCAAACTGCCAAACGTGAAACTAATCCACCTCCCGAAAGCTGACGTCAAAGCGTTCAGGGACATGAAAGCAAAGGAGTGGGACTCTGTTTCTGTTGTGCGTGGAATTCAGTACTGTCACTTGTGGCAGTGTACGCGGTCCGACACTTCGCAACCAGAGCTGTTTGTAGCAAGAACAGTAGAAGCAGGAAAGATATATATTTAAAGTGAAGTCTCCTATGGCTGCGAAAAACAGATTGAGGTCGCGAGCTTGCGGTGCCACTGAGAAGAAACGAACAGTGATCACTACAGGCAAAACGGAAAAAATAAATGTTCCTCCTCGGAGTGCCAGGAGAGCGCCGTGACTGACTCAGGTTCACCGTCCGGCAGAAAGAATGCACGCGACAAGCGCCGAATGTGCGTACAGGATCTTGATTCACTATACTCGTTTCAATCGTACCACTTTACACATGTGTTTTTTCTTATAACTATTTAAATCTAATCGTCAGCAGCCCAGCCTCCCTACGAAGGGTAGGTTTCGAAGTTCACTGATCCGAAAAATCTGTATTCAGATTGTTGACTTGTGCTTCAAACTCACCTGTAATCTTTTATATGAATTCTTATTTTTCACGAACTCCTCTCACAGTGCTCTCTCTTCACAGACTTCCTACATTTTTCGACCACTTTCTTGCCCTCGTTTGAAATCGGCAACGTCCTATCTTTCTCTACTCCCGTTAAAGAAATTATGTATATATATAGCGCTCTGTAAATTCAAAAATACAAAAATATTGCAAGGCATCTTTGAAGGGCCTGATAGGACAGATTATGAGCCTTGGTCTGTGAAAAGTAGAAGAAAAATTAAGATGGCCTTCATTTTAAACAGATTTTCCAATTATTGCGAAATCGGTAATCTGTCTACATTTCAGCGTATTTTTTAAGAAAGGTTATCGTTTTCAATTTCAATGACAATTTATGCGATTAAACAAACGAGCCCAAATCATGTTAAAAAAATCTGAACTTCTAGTCTTTTAAGATTCGGATCCATAAAGGTCTGAATTGCTTAGTAATCGATAAACATAGTTACCTTCTTTTATTTTATATACAGTCTTTGCACAAAAATATCAAACCTAAAGCGACAACAGTTTTGTTTTTTATATCTAAATATTCAAAGGGACGGTTTTACGCAAGTCGCAAAAACGTGCGCGTGTACCAAGAGCGACTTTGTGCTTTTTGTTTCTCAAGAGAAATTTTATTTTTCGCGAAAAAAGTTTGAATATGTTTTTGCGGTTGCACAACAAGCAAAAAATATATCTTTGGGTTAAAAATAAAACAAAAATGTCGACTGGCCATGGTTGTTCGATTCTGTCTGAACACGCCCAACCAAAATATTCTCAGTCAATCGGAATTCTTTTTTTTATTTTTGCTGTACCTTTTGTTTCTTTGTGTTGTGCGGCCCTCCACGTTGGCGGATCTATTGGCACTCAAAGGCGGCGCAGGTTCAGGTTCTGCCGCGTCCTACCTCCTATATCATGTTACCGCCAAGGTTGTAGGCTGATCTGTTTGCAAAGTCGCTCCGGTTGCTTTTTTTACGTCGCGTAGACGAGGACGCTACACGCCGGCTGTTGAAACAGGCACCGCGAAGCATGTTACAGGGCGGCACCTCTCGAGGTCTCCGGCCCATGGGCATTTTTGGGTCGGTTGTACAAAAATGTATTAGGACTTTTCCCTTCAAAACTACCGTCCACCTCTGTGCTGTCAATTAGTCTTCTCCTGATGACCACGGAGCATTTTTGCGCTTTTTATTAATAATTAAATTGTAGAGAACGGGTATGAGCACGCCCCATTTATGGCAACCGCGTTAGCGTCAATTAGCCACATTTCTCGCTTTATAACTTCAAAGGCACACAAATATCGCATTATGTTTTTGTAGATTCTGTCAGTACATCTTATTAACGTTAATTTCGGAGAGTTTAAAGAATATTAAAGATGACTTTTTTATGCTTTTCAAAATAATCTATATTTAGTTAAATGCCCCTGTGTGAGCAATTCTTGTAAATTTCTCCCGCTAACCAGGACAACAATATTCCATGCGCAGATGAACTATATCCAAAGAAGCACACTGGAAAAATTTAAAGACTTTTATAGATACGGAGAAAAAATATTCTTTCATACAGAGCGTTATTGCGCAATGTGCCGTATTTGCGATTTTGTTTCTCAAAATAACGACCCTAATACTCGGTCATTAATACTTTTTGTCAATCCTTCCTATGCCTAATTTGTCAGCAAATATTTCTAGAGGCGTAGCCCGCCCAGTTTTTTGGGGGAAGCCGCTCGAATTGCCAACATCTTGCGATACGCAAAACACGCACGTGACAGAAGAAGTGGTTACAATTTTTTTTTTCGTGGAAAAGACATTTTTTTTTTAAAGAAGGATTGGTTTTATTTTTTTAAGCATGGAGCCGGAAAATAATATTATTTCATCAAAATTACAAATGATCACCGGACATGGTTCTTCGATCTTATCTGAAAACGCCCTCCTATCTGAAGGCGCGTCACACACTGATAAGGGAAATATCACACTCACCAGTCACTCTCAAACTGCCTCTGCCGTGAGGGAACAACGCATGTGCAGCTCGCTGCCAATGTTCGGTGGATTTCCTGCCGGTCCAATTACTTTCCGTGCGAAATATAGACAAGACTAAATCGACCTGCACACTGACAAACACAGACAAAGCAATGCGCCGCGCATGGTAGGTGTGCGTATGTTCACCGGAAAATTAAAAAAAGGAATGCAGAAATAATATAACGCGCCTAGATTTCAGAGTGCTCCCATCTGCTCGATAGGTATGCACGGCGTGTAATGGGGCCCCGTTTGTACCCGAATAGAAAAAAATGCTGCTAGGAGGTGGCGACTTCAGTGGACTGCACGCGTTTCAGCCCCTCCTCCCACTTTCCCCTTTCCCCGCGCGACGACGCCACGCATGCGCACTGCGACAGATCTGCGCACGGGGTGTCCGACATTACACTGCAAACGCTTTCAGTAGTTTGATTGACTCCCTCTTTTATATCTAGGCACTCTAAAAAAAAAGAGAAAAAATATAGCAGCGACAACTGCCGTTGCGATATACACAGATGCGCAAACAAGGGTTCGTTCATCCGCTTTTTCCCCTAGCGCACTTGCTCGAACTGGGCTCGCAGACCTGCGCCTATCCCAGATACACTACTCGAGATAATGTATTTCAAATACTTTTGATAGTAGGCTTCTTGCAAAGAAATTTGAGTGGGTGTTATTTGGTACTCTTCTTTATTCTTTATTCATTTTTCTTTATTCAAAGATTACCCCGCATTGCCCGGAGGCGTTATTGCAAAGAATTACAGTTTTAAAAAAAAAAAAGAAACAAAAAAAAACATATCTTTATTTGTAGAGCACACTTGGTCTTCAGTCAACATATTCCACTCTGCAATGGTTTTAGCAAAAACAGAATTCGGACACATGTTTGTCCTGGCGAGGTACTGTCGGATTTCGAAAACCTGATCAGTCCGCCTAGAAACATAATGTGGGTGTTTTAAATATATTTCTTTATTAATACCGGCTTTATTATTGTATATAAGAAATAAAAACTTCAATCTCAACTCTTTTCGTCGGGAGGAAAGTAGTTCTTAATTCAATTCAATTTTCATTTTAGAGCAGCTCTCCCTCCGTCTATACCGATCCAGGACAAACCTAACAGCTCTGTTTTGGATTCTTTTCCAATTTATCAATCAGGGTCATTTGCGAAGGGTCCCAGACGGCACAGGCATACTCTGAAGTTGGTCTGACATATGATTAGTGCGCGTTTTGTTTTCAAATTAGGTTGTGAGCATTTGAAATTCCTTTGAATAAAATTGAGCGCCCTGCCAGTTTTCACGATCACGTCATCAACATGAGCGTTCCAAGAACAGTCGGATGATAGAGTGACTTCAAGTACTTATACGTAGATTCATTACTTATTGAGTTGCTTTCTATCCGGTAGTGACTTTCAATTTTTTTTTCTTTGTAAAACACAGGTGTACACACTTTTTTTAATTTAAATTCATCTGCCACGTGGAGCACCTAGTAATAATGCATTCCAGATCTCGTTTCAACAGAGCAGCATCTTGTTCATCCCTAATTTTCTATACACAACGCAGTCGGCGGCAAACAACCGTATACACGAAATAATTCTCTCTATCTTCTCTATCTTAGGAGGCAGGCACGTAGCCAGGATTTTTTTTTCGGGGGGGAGGGGGGGGGGGGGGGGGTGCCGCCCATGACAAAATGCTGTATGAGGGGGATGGGAGAGAGGAGGCCCCAGCAAAATGGAAGATTTGGGGGGGGGGGGCCTGGTCCTATGGCCCCCTTCCTGGATACGCGCCTGTTAGGAGAGGTAACTCTGGCTAAAAGTCGAACCAAAGTGAGTGAACGATTTCGGTTCACGGAGACTAAATGCGAGCACTGCCAAAATATTACACTAATGGGAAATGCGGATCCACTTTCAAACCGAAATTCAAAATGCTGGCACCAGCTTCTCAGCGGGCATTCGGGCGGGTTGGCTGTTTGGCAAGCAGCCTTGTGCCCTGATGTCGTCTTCGTATGCCAGGAGGTTTTCTGTTCGTAATGCCACTTTTTCGCCGTGTTTTTCTGCTATGTTTTCAGCCATCCCAGCAGACGGTTTTTGCCTCGTATGTTATTTTGTTTATTTATTTTATTTATTTATTTATGTACTTATTTATTTGCTTTATTCTGAGTGCCCCACAAACAGTCGTAGGCCTTCTTAGTGGTGCACTGAAAAATATCTCATACAATTCCCAAAACAAATATTTTGTGAATTGTGTTTTTGTGCGTGGAAGTTCTTAATTTCTGAATTGACACAACTGCAGTGTGTGTTAGTACTAAATAGGCGCCTACTGTTATTGAAAAGAGTCCTAGCAAGCGACGTGTATATCTAAATGCACACGAAATTTTAGCTGCTGGAGAAAGGATGCTTGTTTTTCCCCGTTGGTATGCAAGCCATACCGATGCTGTTATTTTGGCTGCCTTTTAATTACCTTTATGAAACAATTGTATTAGCGCAATAACTTAACTTGGTCACGAGGGAAGCCGTTGTGAAAAGGTGGTCTCTCCTCTACTTGAGCTTTTTTTTCTACCATTTTCCTCCTCGCACAACACAGAACACTTGGATACAGCAATGGAGCCCATGGCCGCGAACACGGGAGAAGGTATCCATTTCCAGCACGACGGTTGAATGACGAACAAGTTTCTTTTTTGCCTTTTCCTTTTTTTTTTTAGATTGCATTCGTTTCTTTACGGGCATGGTGTTGTTTTGGCTGAAGTTGCGGGCGCGGTTCGTTCTGCGTTGTTCATCTGAAATGTTATCTGAAACAGCGACGATGATTGCATCAACGCGTTTAGATACCGCCCCTGAATGCACTTTTTATTGCCAAAGCATTAACTGTCTCAAGGAACGAGCCGGTAATGTCTGAAACCGCAAAAAAAAAAAGAAAAAACGGCACCTGAACTCCCATTTTCTTATTGGCTGAGCGAAACGGCACCTAAAATCCCATTGGCTGGGACGCGTCATAGCTCCAAGGAACGCCACCCCACAGAGAAACCCCGCGCCGGTAAAAAAGCAAGGGTGGCGCGCGCGCTGCCGCCACTCTCTCCTGTTTTTCGGGTCACGTGTCAGGCGTGGGCGGAAAAAAAAAAAGGGTGTACCCTCGTCCCCAGCCACCTAATAAGCGTATCCGGTATGGGCGACGAAAAAATAATCCAACGTTTCAAGCTGCAGATAGTAAAAAAATAGAGGGGAGGCAAAACGAGAAAGTGTGACGGTTACGCTTATATCCTAAATGCCTTCTATTGGCGTGGCAAAGGCAAAACGATGTTTTCGCCCATACTGGAAGTGACGACAATTCAAGATGGCGGCGCACTTGCAAAAAAGGTCTATAGTCCGTTGCAACCTAAGAACGAAGGGCGAGGGTAAGACGGGCCGGGGAGGAGGAAGCAGACGGAACGCTAAAGAGAGAAGGAGGTTTCCCCCTCTCTTCTCCAGCGTTCCGTCTGCTTCCTCCTTTCCGTCCCGTCTTACCCTCGCCCTTCGTTCTTAGGCTGCAACGGACTATAGACTGAGTGTGTGGCGATTCCACGCAGTGCTGGGCAAGTGTGCGTTCGCAGTGCTGGGCACGCACACTTGTGGACACTCGCTCTTGGTGGTGCTTTTGACTTTCCGCAACACTTGTGTCTTTTGCTGCAGTCAGATCATGAGTGTCGGCAGTGTTTGATTTTGGAAATGCCTCTCTTGAGGTCTCGCTGCTTGGAGGATCACATGGGACCTGGTTGTTTTCTTCCTGATCCGAGTGCGTTTTAGGTTCTTCCTTGGGTACAACGGATGCTTCAGCTGTTCTTTTCCACTTTCTTGCCGTTGGTGGACATGGTGCATGGGTGCTTGGACACGGGGGGACTTCCTTTTATTTGGGGCTTGGGACACGTATGAAGAAGGAGACGGAAGAATGCAAAAAATGGCATCCTCTGCAAGGATGGATTGTTTCGGAAGGCCCAGCAGGATTTCCCCTTCTAGCTCCGCAAAGTACCTTTTGTTCACGATATTATCGTCGGTGAAATGCTTGTTACAAACAGCATCCTTAGGGCCAAGTGGACGGTTCATGCGAGTTTCGGTCATTTGAGGTCAAAGGGGACGTTAAGTAAAACCACATTTTCTTTGCAGGTGGTTAACCCGAGTGGCAGTTCTGAGTGAAACATCTCCGGCCTAAATTCACCGCCTTCTGGTCATGTCAAAACGCCGCACACCGCTGCTTCACTCTTGAAATCATTACAAGGGTCGTTTATTTTTGCAAATTCTGAACTATATACGTATGAAATTCTCCGTCGTCTGCATCCTATTATGGCGGCCCCGAATCGAGCGAACCGAACTCAATAAGGCTTAACGATGGCGCTACGTCTTTTGTACGGGACGAGAGGGGCGGCAAATAAAAGCGTAACACGAACTTTCCGCCAATTGTATTTATTTCCGAGGCCAGCTTCCCCCCCCCCAGTTAAAGAAACTTGCATTTCAAAAGCAGTCACTCTGTCTTCTCATCATCACTGCGATGTTCGACGGAGACAACCCATACCCTGTTACTTTACGCACTTTATGTCTTACCTTTGCTATTCTTCCAGCCACAAATCCTTCCTCAGCACAGCACATCACGGAGGAGTGGTAAACTTTTCGCGAAACCAAAAGCCGCTCTCAAGAGAGCAATTCGAAGCAGCCTATACTTGGCTCATTGTTGCACGATAACCAGAAAATTGCGTCGCGAAGCGGGAAAGAAGGTTAAATCGCTCGCCACCAGATTGCATGGTTAAGCAGAGTAATTGCCTAAAGAAGTAATATCTTTAAAAAAAGAGTAATTGAGTTAATGATCCAATACATTCGGATTGTTCGGTTGGAAAAGTGGAATTTAATCTGCTTTTTTATGGACGTTGCTAAAGCTTACGACAGCGTTTCCCAATCCTTGCTGACCAAGCAGCTCCAGCAGCTTAACATGCCTGATCCCTCGGCGGTGACAATAAAGCGACTATATGATAGAAATCACGTCAGGGTGACATTCAACGGAGCTTTCTCTGGTGACGTTCCGGTGGGCAGGGGACTACGCCAGGGCTTTCCGTTATCCCCCGTTCTGTTCATGTTACTATACATCCGGCATGGAGATGGTGCTGGAACAAACAGGCATTGATTTTACTCTGCAACACATGCAACATGGAGACATAGACAAATGGCGGCTCCCCGGCCTCGCTTTCGCAGATTATCTAGTACTGATGG
>JAZHYW010009710.1:0-16626 GCA_037355805.1 Ixodes ricinus
CTCGTAGCATCCGCTGAAAGCAGCCGAAGCACACCAGCGATCAGGCCACCGCAAGTAACCCCAAAGTTCTATTTGTACGAATTTGGAGTGACGGGTTAATCATCTATAATCTTGTAGAGTGACAATACCGATTTCTGGTACACACACAAAAGTGTCTCGGGGAGAGGTGCAGTTCCTCCTTCCCCTCTTCTCTTGTCGTGGCCGGAGGCGAGACAGTTACCGTCAATACCTATCAAGGTTCCTAGACGGGCATTACAAACGAGGTGTTAGCGACATCCACCAGGTGCTCTTTGCTAATCATTTAATTCGTCTTAAAATTCAATGTCGTGTCTTTTTCAGCAAGAGATTGCTGTGTCTTATGTGATAATGCTCCATTGAACCCGAATAGACCAAGAAATAAGCGCCGGAATTTCGTTGTAGTATCCCTCTAAAGAGGCACTGACACCCCAAGGGTCGTATTTTTTGTTATTGTCTAAAACGATGCAAGTTGTAGTCATAGACACGCAAAAAAATAAAGAATACCCTATCGCGAAAAACAAATTTCCCACCAAAGTAAAAGGCGCGCGCCTTTTTATTTTTTGGCGCTTTTCTCTCCCGCTTCACGCCTCCTTGCTTCTTTTGATTCGTTACGTCAAAAATCATGAAATTTAGAAGCTTTGTAGGCGACATTTCTATAACATTTATTAACGGCAATCGTAAAACGTTTTTTAATGTAATTGCAGAACGCACAACGGCCCTTCTTTTTGAAATACCAAAAATCGGAGTCCGATGTGATGTCGCCTCCTGAATATTTATCTTCCCTCGGAAAACATGCCGCCTGGGCAGGCGGCACCGCTTGCACGGAATAAAACCGTTTTTTTTTTTCGGTCCGCCGGCGCCCTTAATTCCCGCTCCTCACCTCCTCGCTTTGGGTCGCAGTGGCAACAGCACGGACTCGTGAAAGAAAGTCGACTCGCAGGACCCCGCAATATTTGACGTCAACGCACCGGCACGGATCGCGCGGGAACTTCGAATTCGGCATTTGGAAATTGTTTTTTTACTTCACAAACACTAAATTCCCAAGTTTCGAATTTTGAGGGAAATGTCCCGTTATCGTTTTCAATCGTTTCGGATAATAAAAAAAATGATTTTGATGTGTCAGTGCCCCTTTAAGTGGGTCGGCCCATAAAGGCCCGTTCATACACTTGCAACTTCTTAGGACCGAAGAGGCTAAAAACCGGTTTTTAAGCCCTTCGGCTTATGACAGGATTTTCAGCAGCGCAGCCGGTCGTAAGCCGTCGCAAAGGCTTTAAGGGGCACTGAAGTCATTTTTAAGAAAGGTCGTTTTTGATCTTATATTGTTTAAAATGTGTCAGTTCCCCCATATACGAAGTCTTATCTTACAAAAAACGCCTATTCATCTCCGGGCAATAGAAAAACATGTGACTCTTTTTCTCGCGGACTACATTGTGTGAACCAATGAAAGCCCTACAGTACGCGAAGATTCCGAATGATTTTATTATAACTAGTCTCGAAGAGAGTCTGATAGGCACACATTCGGAAAGACTCCTCTTTTTCTCCGTGGGCGAAGCCATCACTTGCAACTCGCCGGCAAGCGCCCTTCGTCGACCACTTCACTCGGAAGAAAATTCTTCCCAAAAAGTGCGTGTGGCGACTTTGAACACGCTTTTAACGAGGAAATAAGCTACACACGGTTGTGGTTTCGGGTTTGTTGGGATGCTTAGAGCGTCTAGATTGAGTTGTCACCACAAAAGGACGATCTCAAAATCGACTTCAGTGCCCCTTGAAGACAGGTCTTGTCTCAGTTGGTCGTAGTCAAACGCGAGTGTGTGAACGGGCCACACCCCCATTTTTTTCATTTTCGTCAGGCGGTTTAATATGGTGTTAAAAAACTACCCAATTAATATCATGCTACAGAGTCACGTATAGTTTTAATACAGCCAAAAAACGCAACTGCTCGAAACCGAAACCCGCGCACGGAGGTCGGAGAAATATAGAGGAGGAAAGAGTGCCGGAAGTCGCGTAACTACACCTAACCGTAAGTTTTTTTTTTTTTTTTTTTTTGGGGGGGGGGGGCGCAGCAGACGACATGCGTTCTGGGAACCGTTTGCCGTGTGATTGCTTTGCAGTTACGTTTGTTCCGCTCGCTGTTCTGTACTTCAAGATCAAGGCTGGAAGGTTTCTTACAACAAAAAAGTTCGTCAATTTATCTTGCGACAAAGTTACGAACTTTTGAGTATTCCCAAAGCAAAATGTTCGTAAGTTTTGCGTAAATTACCGCGTTATACGTAACGTAGCAAAACTTACGAACATTTTGCTTCGGGAATACTCAAAAGTTCGTAACTTTGTCGTAAGATAAATTTGCAAACTTTTTTGTCGTAAGAAAGTTTCGGGAATCTGGACTCAGTTGTTTTGTACACTGAAGAGTTGGAGATGAGTAGTGAGTGCCTGTGGGGAATTTCCGTGACCAATTACGGAAAGAATGCCCCCAAGATGTTTCGTGAAGAGCTGCCTCACAGGTCCAGCATGCATCTGAAAGGGGCATTGTGCGGCAGAGTCTGCACGCACAAGTTTCCGAAAGATCAACGGGATCGGGACTAATGTCTGGGCAATTTCTGCAGAACAGTTATTGGCACCTCGGAAAGCGGACGCTAATCGATTTATATGCTGCTTGCATTTTGTGGAAAGTGACTACATTGAGTTCGCAGGTGTCAAAAATGGAATCCCATACCATTTAGCTCAGCGACGTTTCGTCCACAACATTTTTTTTTTCAGTGATAATTCTAAAAAAAAAGAGTGTAAATATCGCGAAATGTTTGACAAAAAAAACAACAACAAGTACTTTTACACTGTGGATCAAACCGGGGTTTGCTGCGTGTGAAGCGCACATCTTTCCGCTGCACTACTGATAGAACTCTTTTTTTTTTTTTTATTGGATCGTGTGGGGAACTTTTTCGATAGTTGTAATGCAGCCGGTCGACTCGAGGTCGGAAAGCTTGCTGCCGATTTCTCTCCAACAAAGGCACTCCTCAGGCTCGAAGTCGGGCAGCACCACGCATTGGCCACATTCGCACCTAGTAAAGAAATCGTACGCGTGCATATTCAAATCGAAGTACGCACTTCGTGCTTGACGTTTGAGCGTTACCTATTCGTGTTTGTGAAGACGAGCGATGTCTTCAGCCACGAGGAGGGACGACAATTCAGCGATGTCTTCGTGCAAATCGGCTTGATGGTCGGGCGTGTCGTACGGAATGAATCCCAATTTTTTTGATCGGTCCAAGAATTTCTCTTTTGAAGAAAGACAGATTCACCGGTACCGCGAACGACAGTTCTGAAGTAGAGGTCCCACGTCAGTCGTCCGCTGCCATCACTGTCCAGCCCGCGACACCCACAATGCGCGATACGACGCCATGTTGAGAATTCGCAGTGAACGCACAGAATACTTCCGATTCTCTGTAAAACTTTTTTTTTTCAATCAACGTATTTCCAGCTTTTGAGAAGCTAGAAAAAATGGGTTTAGTTTTTTTTTCTATTTTTATTATTGAGTGTCTGCCTTCAATGGCCCACGACTTTGATTAAATTTGGTGGTCGGGTCTAAATTTTAGAAAACGGCCCGTGACTACAGAGAGAAGTGAGCGCGACTCGAACCGGCCAGCTCTCGATCGGCGGTTTTCGGGTGGAAAGAAACCGAATTTCGAGCCGCAAATTCTGTTCTGGGTAGTTGGGCGCTCATATGTCATGTACAACTAAAACCCTCGGCGAGCATAAATACTCTGTCCGTGTCCCTTTAATCGTTTGGAATCACGTGAGGCTGCTTGGAAAAGTTTGTACTTGAAATACGACTACAGCTCTGTTTTACAACGTAAAAACCTAGCGTTTCGGCGTCTTTATTCGAGTTCATAAGTACGGTAGGATGTATCGAACGGTTAATGTAATCGCGAGCGGAACCGGAGTCGCTCGGGCTCGAAGGCAAAATGAAGGACAAACGCAGATAATTCAAAGGAATAGTAATGCTGTACCGATTATTTTGGGACATCGACGCGCACTGCAGAAGTGTATTGTGATTACCCGTTTATTGCAAGAAGTACTGAGAGCCGGCAGTTCACGAAGAGCGCTATTTCCTGAGCGTAGATAACAAATACGAAACAAAAGCAAAGTATATTTGCTGAATCGGAATCACTCTGGTTCGGAAAATAAAAGGCAAGCACGACGCGTGCAAAAGGCGAATTTTTTTTGATATTTAG
Source organism: Ixodes ricinus (assembly GCA_037355805.1). Lineage (NCBI taxonomy): Eukaryota > Metazoa > Arthropoda > Arachnida > Ixodida > Ixodidae > Ixodes > Ixodes ricinus. Next base: position 4,245 of record JAZHYW010009710.1, read on the forward strand.
CACTACGGGTTGTTTCGCTGAATCAGGTGTTCTGCTTACCTGACACATTTATGAAGACGTGGAACACTACCTGAAAACGTGTATATGCGCGCTCAAGTCTGTAATAGTCTATACGTCTTGCAAATTCATCTCCTACTTACGTCCCCCGTCCATTAAATGCAGGTACATTTGGTGGGTAGACAAGATTGCTGGTTTAGCAGTTATGTTTTAAAGTTAAAAATTAAGTTCCTTCTTTTTTCCGAATTGAGCCAAATGTAGAAGCTGCAACGAAGTATATTTTGGCGGACCTTTGCAGTAAATTTGGGTGTGCATCGTTTCCAAAAGATATAAAGGTGATATCAATCACATTATACGAGAGAAGACACGTGTACAGGTCAGGCCAGTTGGTAACAGAGATTCAAAGCTTTCCCTTCACATAAAAATAACTATTTTCTTTAAAATAACACAAAAAAGTATTCTTAAATTTTAGTTTAAGAATATAATGACGCATGCAAGCCTGCCGCGTCAGCGCGTTTTCTGTGCGTTCCTTATCTTGCCCGTTGTGTTCGTCTGCTGAGATTTTCTTTTCTACGCGGAATGAGAAAAAGCTATCTTCTAAAACTTTTTGCAATACTATTTGCGCAACCCACAGCACAACAGGCCGGCATCGCGTTGCTGCCGACGTTGCGTTACAGAAAACAAAATACATAGGAAATTGCGGAGCAATTGTGTTGCACGCGAAACGTGTGGCGTCTACGCTCTCGGCGCTCTTCATCGGTTAGTTTTTCGTCTGGCTTAACGCGTGGCATGTATACACCCGAGAGCGATTCCTGAAATGGAGATACCGGCGCTAACCCCGATTTTAAAAACGTGTGACACGTGGCAAGTTGCTAGCTGCCGGACTCAGAGCGGATGCCCCGCATGACTTTCCCTCCAAATAGCACCTCGACTCACGGCCATGTGTCGTCATGACATACCCATCGGGCATACGTGTTTTTGAGCGTAAGCAGCGATGATTGTGTATCATTTGATGTATTTTTCTTCTTTTAGGACTGTACAGCATATGGCGCTCGCGCATGGCAAAGTGCGTAATGGCGATCCTAATGACAAAGAACTTTGGTTTTATTTCTTTGACCATGTGAAACGAATAGAAACTGTATTTTCCACCCATGAGCCCAAGGCCGAGTGGCTAGGCCTTTGAGAAGAGCTACTGGAAATGTAAGCTTTATAACGTGCCCTGCAAAAGCTTTGCAGAGCATTTTTATTATTATTTAACATGCTGTTGTCTGCTTTATCAAAAAAAATACACGTCGTGACGTGCTGGAAAGATAATCTAAGTGGTCTAAATTCGATTCAATGTTGGACAAGATACTCTACAAAAGTATTAAAAGGGACAGACAGCCCTCCCCCCCCCCTCAAAGCCCCTCCACGAAAAAAAGAAATGTTCTATTATTTTTTGACCAGGTGATTTTATACGGTGTCAAAAGACTACCCAATGAATATTTTCTACAGCGTCACGCATATTTTTAATAAAGTAAACAAACGCAACTGCTCGAAACCGAAGCCGAAACTGGACTGCGGAGGAAGAAGAAATGTAGAGGAGGAGAGTTGTCCGAAGTCACGTGCTTACACCCAACCGCGTTTGCTTCCTTTCTTTCTTCTTTTTCTTTTTCTTTCGTTTTTCCGGTCATGCGAAGCAGACGAAAAACGCGCACGACGCACGAAAAACGCGAAAGTCAAGCACTTCGTGCTTGACGTTTGCGCATCTTTCAAGCTCTTACCAATTCGTGCTCCTAAGACGAATTCAAAACTTCTTTTCAGGAAGTGAAAAATACCCTGTATCTCACAAATATTCGTCCAATTCTAGAGTATGCTTCAGAAGTTTGGGATCCACACCAGCAGTACTTGATTAAAAATATAGAACTAATACAAAACAGAGCCGCCAGATTTGTACTCGCGTGGTGAAAGCGTAATCGCCATGAAACGCGAGCTCAATTGGCAGCCTCTGTATAAATATCCCCACAACCCCCCCCTCTACAGAATCGACGTCAATGCTCCCGCCTAAAACTCCTCCACAGCATATACTATAATCAGTGTGGAATCGACAAAACAAAATATTTACTCCCACCTCACTTCTTCTCTCAACGACTAAACCATAGCAAAAAAAAAAAAAGGTTTCTTTTATGCAAAACAGACATTTATACAAAAATATTCCTTTTTCCCTCGCACTATATTCAACTGGAATCAACTACCCGAAGAGATAGTCTCAACAGTTGATTTTGTATTTTCCCCTCTCCTACTATATTGCCCCCACGGGCGCTGTGGGGTTATCTGAATAAATAAATCAAAAGGAGAAGGGGCGACAACTCGGCGACGTCTTCGTGCGAATCAGCTTGGTGGTCGGGCGTGTCGTACGAATAAATCCTAACTGTTTGATCGGTAAACGATTTCTCTTTCGAAGCTAGTCAGATTCGCTGGTACCGCGAACAACAGTTCTGAAGTAGAGGTCCCACGCCCGTCGTCCTCCGCCATCGCTTAGTCCGCTTCGTTCAGCCGTCCAGCCCGCGATTCCCGCCCCGTGATACAACGCCATGTTGAAAATTACACAAAAAATGCACAAAGTGCTTCCGGTATTTTTTTTCAATCAACGTACTTGCAGCTTTTTAGAAGTCACAGGAAATGGGGATCATATCCCTTTTTATTTTTAATACTGACTGTGTGCCTTCGATGACCCACGACCTTGATTATCTTCGGTGGTTGTGTCTACACCATAGAAAACGGCACGTGACCACGGATAAGAGAGTGAACGCGACTCAAACCGGCCAGTTATCGATCGGCGGTTTTCGGGCGAAAAAAAAAACTACTTTCGAGCCTCAAATTGTGTTTTGGGTAGTTCGGCTCTCATATGTTACGTACAAATAAAAAGCCTTGGTGAGCATAAGTACCCTGTCAGTGTCCCTTTAAGGTAAGTTACTATATACTTCTTCAAAAAGTATATAAAGTACTACTCAAATTACTTTCCCTGCAAAATATCTTAACTAAAGTACAAATACTTAGTAATGTAATTTAATTACTTTTGAATATACTTTTCATTGCGTAATATTTCTCAGTGACACCAGAATGCTATATATAAAAACAGAAGCAAAAAAAAAAATCGTGGCGCTTTTTATGCAGTCCTAGTAAAATGAGTAGATTCAAACTGGTGAATGTTAGAAAAAGAAGAAAATCACACCTTGTGGTGGTTGTATGACGCCTACGCACGTGTTGTTTTACTGAGCGCTGAAGTCGATATACAGGACGTGTTTAAAATATTTCAGAAATCCCTAAAAATATGCTGTTCGAGATAAAAATAAACTATTCGTGGGAGCAGAACTACCAGTCTTGGCGGACGACAAGGATTGCAAAAACATACTAATTAACAATATAATTAACTAAAATTTACGAGTTGATGTTTTAGTTAGTGAAAACAAATATATGATTCCACTGATAAACTTGCTAAGTATAATCGAAAACCACTCAATCAACATTTTTTAGAAAGATATAAAAATATAAGGTAAAGCTACCCCCCCCCCCCTCCCAACCTTACGGTGTTCCCGAGATTGCCAGACTGATGAAAGAAACTGGCATTCTTGCCGTAACAAAGTCAAACATAAAAAAAAACTATGTCCTTTTCTGGTGGTCTCTCCCTCCTTTCCTTCAATTTGTTCTTTTGTTGGCGTTTTGAACCTGCATCTTTGCTGCGGGCTTGTTTCCTGTTTTATGTTCGGCCGCTTCCGCTTCAAGTTTGCAATTGCTCAACTTTGCGCCGGAGAGTGCTGATATTTATTCCCGTTAAAAATGTACCATTTCGATCAAATGTAAGTGCAAGATACCAAATTAGTACAAAAAGTATTTTAAATACAGTATTTTGGGTACAGTATTTGGGATAAGCACAAGTCTGGCTTCGATTCCCTCCTGGCGCTTAGGTTTTCTTACTGCGATGGCCTCTTCCCCCTCCACTCAAAACCAATCAGCGTTGAGCACCGCGGACACGTTTTTATCCAAGCTTCACTTTTGGGCTTCACAAAATGTCGAACACCTATTCAGAGAGCATGTCACGTTCAAAACCTACGTCTACGCCGTAAACAGCGGAGCAGCGGCCATCCGACGCGCCCTCGTAGCGTCGTTTCGAAGCAGACAACCAGCTGAAGAAGGCGTACACCTGTCCTTGTCTTGCGTGCTTCTCGTTCCGTCCGTGTGTCAGTTCACGTTTTTAACCTTTTCAGTGATATGGAACCAACTAGACCCAACAAAAGTTTGGTAGCATCATGGGAAGGCTTGGGTCACGTGTCGAGCCCGATCCAAGTGCGGAGAAGGAAGCAATCGGATTTTAGAAGGAGCGGGCGCGGGAGACGATGAATTTCTCCCTCCCGTTTGTGACCAATGGTGTCTGTCGCGGAGGGACAGCGTGATCGAAGTCCCCTTCAGCAGCAAGCTGGCATTCTAATGTGGAGGACCCCCCCCCCCCCTCCGGTGAGGGAGTTTGCAAAGTTAGGAAAGTTGGCATAGAAAAAATGGTCGCGTGTGAGTGAGGGGGAAAGAAAAAATGTTTCTCCCAGACATCGAATAGGTTCTGAATTGGGTACCACATGGTGTAGATACTTCGTTGCCTTCCGGTTCTAAAGACACTTCGTTGCTTTCCGAAAACTCTTCACCTGGAGTTCACCTTGGCGTGCTTGCAGCAAAGCTATACACTACAATCCCCTTATAACGACACCACATATGACGATGAACTGCCTATAACAATCACTAGAAACGATCACTTTGTAGCCCAGATAGGATGATAATCGGTTATGTACTAGAATATTGATGTGGGCTCCCTTACAAAAATGGTATATCTGGACTTCTATGAAACAACCCAGATATGGTTATATAAAAAATCTGGCATATTTGGCCATATAAAGCATATCAGTTTATATAAGGCATATCTGGCCAGATATGCCCAATTTTTTATATATCCATATCTGGGTCTGCCAAATATGGGTATATCTGCCTCCCATATAAGGCCAGATATGTCCCAATCAGATAAGGCAACCTTTATATATATATTGTTGTTTTCTACAAATATCTACCAAAAGTGACTTCTCATCTGTATAAGAAAAATACCAATTGGATATTGAGCATGTACCAACTTTTATTAATTTTCACATGAGCTGCTTTACGCCACTCCTGATTTCGCTCAACTTGGTTCCCAGGGAAAGCAGGATTATCGACATTCGCGTAACGAATGTCGATGAAACGTTAATGTCGACGAAACGTGTGTCCATGAAACGTGTATCCACGAGAAGGTGGCCGTGGAACGTGTTATCACGAAACGCAGGGAGAATAAAAAATTCAGTATTCTACCTGCAGTTGTGACATGATTTCAGACGGCCAATGGCAGGTGACTGCTAGTAGAATTTTGGGAAATTATTCTCCCGGCTGCCAGGAGATAGACACGGCCTAATTCTAGAGGTAATCTGGAAGAGTACCTGTAGGAAAACGATCAATTGTCGCGAAGTAGGTTGCAGCGCACTTACGTTGACGAGACCGGACTTGAAAGGTGTAATCCGAGATATATGTCGACACGGGCACGGCAGAATCAACCACTCAAACACAAAAACGAGAAGGAAGGTGTCCGTGAAGATTCAACACGATGTAGCACAAGCTGTCATTTGTAGAACCGAACACTAAACGCATCACAAAAAATTCTTGGGCTTCTTTGAAGAAATCGCTTGTTGCCGATATACGGGTAGGACTTTTCGAATTTACTGCAGAAGCAGAATCCGCAGCAGCCACGCAGGGCGCAACACACGCCAAACTAGGTCCGGCAGCAGGCATTCCGAGATTGCCAACGGCTAATGCGTCATCCGTCACACCACGTGACCACGTTTCTGCCATTTCCCGTGCACAGAGAGCGGAGTCAAGCGTTAAAAATTCTATGGCTGATTGGTTTGGCAAGTGCGCACGTTCTACCACGCTTTCAGCTTAGGGAGAGAGAAAGGAGAGAAGGAAAGGCCAAAACGGGAGTGCACACACAAAAGGCTTATCTTCTGGGGCATCCCAACCAGGACCTGGTCCTGATCCCAACAATGACCACAACGAGAGGTTTTGTCACTTGTACCCAGGGTTGCCGCGTTTTCGGTGTTTACTTCTTCAAAATTCGGAGTACTTTTTTCGGTGTTTATGTTTAAACTTCTGTTTCGGGTTCTTATTTGTGTGCATATTTATGCCTACAGAAGTTTACCAGATGCTTTCGGTAAATATGAAAGTAAACACCAACGTACACCGGATAAGATGATTGTTATAGCTCTGATGATGCTGTGATCACTGCAAAGAATAACGGCACAGATACATCGAAACGAAATGGACACTTTTGGAAAATGTGTGAAACTGTCAATGAAACAAGAAACAAACAAACAGAGTACACACTAGTCAGATATGAGAGCCAAAAAAACATGGAACTTCACCTTCTGTGCATCAGGATTACGTGATCTTATTATAGTAAACACACATGTACTTTCCCAAGTTCTCGATTGATCCGCACTCTTTTACTCCTGTTAATATGACCTTGAGCTTCGACAAAACACTGGACACTGGCAGGCTGAGGAGGTGATGCGCTGCCCTGAGCCAAATCGGCCAATCAACCAAATCTGAGCGCCAAAAGAGACAGGCGCGACGTTTTGAAGAATATATTCCGTCTACTCACTAAACTCTGACTGCAGAGCTTGCATCAAGTCAGGCTCCCTTACAACGAGTCCGAAAACAGGCTCGTACATGGCGAAGTCATGCGAGTATTTCAGACTTCACGTTCCGCATCGATGATGCGTACATTGAACCATAACGTCGTGATGGCATCACGTGTATCCCATACTTGTCGCGACACGTTTCGATAGACACTGTCGTTCCACTCTTTCGCCACGGCTCTGTGGTACGACTGCAACATCAAACTGAGCCTTTCTCGGCTAACACCGAGTTTTAGCAAGAATGAATCTCGACGCACTATTTATCGGTTTCTATCGGTTTAAGACCAGAGAACAGCCGAACCTACAAACTGATCTTATGCGGTTAAAACCGCATGTCCGAAAATAGATTCTGGCGTAGCTTTAATCGGCTTTCTATCGGTTATAAACCGAAAACGTGCCGGATTCATACTTGTACCCAAGGTTGATAGTGCAGTGAATGCTAGTGTGGCTTTGGCATGAGGCAGGTGCCGTGTTCTGCCTTATCACCAGCTTCTAGACTGTAGGCACGTGACCCTAACCGGAGACACGATTGGCCTAAAACACGCATAGCGTCTACCCTGCTGTCAATACCGAGTGAACAGGACAGCTCTATGAAGTCCAGCTTTTGAACTTCCAAAGAAGCTGTCCAGCCAAAAGTGACCCAAAACGATGCAAGTTTGAAGATACTATGTTTTACGCCGTATAACCCACATTATAATTTTAAATGAAAAACTAAGCGCGACTATTTTTTGCGCACGATGTCACAAATAAATAATATAAATATATATATATATATATATATATATATATATTACCAATAAATTTAAAATTATGTGTACACTGTTAGGTTCGCGTTTTTAAACTTCAAATTTTTTTACGAAAGAGTTACACATAAAAGACACCACGGACAGCACATCTTCCGACTTTCAACACACGATGAATCGCCGACGCTCGCAAACGGAAGGTTGCGATGCTGCGCGAACGGTTTTTGAAAGATGCTGCGTAGGGTACTCGGGCGCAACGGCTTCGCAGCCGTTCGAAGGGAAAAGGATTCGCGACGACGAAGTAGCGTCTTGCATCTTCAGTAAGCTAACGGTTCATGTTTCCCCGCTAAATTTAGCGGGGAAACATGAACAAAATTAGTTTCACTGCTAGATTTAGCGGGAAAATTGACGTCACGTGACATAAACACCAATTCAATTTCCCGCTAAATTTAGCGGGGCGGTTACACCGATGCCGACGGCCGACACCGCTTAACGCGGAAACGGGCGCCTAAGAGCTGCGATCTAAAATCCATTATTTGATTAACTCGCTTTCTGATCTTATGCACTTCGTCATATTGTCACACGTCAAACATACAACCAAATTTCATTTGTCTTTCAATCTTCAAAATGCGCAATTGATTAATTGGTCCAAATATCTGGAATAACTTCACCTTAAGGATGTTAACAAGAGTTAACCAATTACATGAGACTCATGCAATATAGATAAATCAACTAGTGTCTTCGCGAGTACATATGACTTTTTGCTTGCGCGACCGAAACGGGCCCCTATATCACTATCAGGGGATATATTTTTACCCATATATGTCGTGAACGGGCTATATATGGCAGTATTTGACCTTTTATACAGCGATATATGGCCGTATCTGCACGCGTTTATGGCGATATATGGCCGTACTTACGTACTTATATGGCCACATATGGCAGTATTTGCCCACTTATGTGGCGATATATGGCCGTATCTGCTCCGATATAATGGCGGTATATGGCCATATCTGACTCCTTATATTATCATATATGGCCATATATAAAATATATCAGGGCCATATATGGCATTTTCGTACGGGCTAGTTGGTTCAACATATTGAAATTATAAAGCGCAAGGGACTGGCACGGGCATGAAGTAGACAGAACAGTGCTATTAGCCCTGAGAAGTTTGCGTGGCGCTCCCTTACGGCGAACCGGGGTGACGTCACGGCGAGGACAGAATTTTCCCCTGACTCGCCCCGCTCGCCCTGTGGAGGCTGTGACGGCGTTAGCTGTCGGCGTGCTCGTTTCTATTCAATTATTTTTGTGCGCGTTTTTCGTAGGAAGTGTAAATTTTCATATGTGGCTTTATTGAGGTATGGCCTATATGCTGCAGGCGAAACTTCAACCAACATTTCAGGCATGGTTGACAGGGCAGGCAACGCATGAATCGCAGCTGGTATATGAAAATGAAGAAATATGGCCACAATTGCAGGAGCATCACTATAGATTTACATCTCACACAATCAATGCTGCTGATGGTCTGAATGAATTGGCAAGTTATGTATACTATTTCGTTTGTATTGTTTTTGTATCTCTGTTTTTAAACAAAAACGCCGAAGCAGAAAAGCTGCATGCTGCTCGAGCAACATGTTAAATATAGTCTGGGCCATGGAGAGAGAATCACAAGTGAGACAGCCCAAGTACAGGGGCAAAGTAAAGAAACAAGGAACATTTATTTATGTACATTGCTCGCATTTGACCTTTGCTGGATTCGGATAGTATTTCAATGGACTCCACTGGTGGTATCTGTGGACTTGTTTATATCATCCCTCAAGTAATGTACAACAAACGCAAGCGAAGGTGTCTAGCCCGTTATTAGTCCCTTAGGCTCTAAAATTGAGATTTTAGCTAAATCAAATTGTCCTGAAGCTAAACTACCAGAAGCTTTTCTCACGCAAACTGTCACCCTTCACAGGTTCCACATTTTCTGCTACTAGTGCAGCATCTACCACTGGACAGCCGTTCGAATGCTTGCTCTTCCTCCTGTTTTCCTCTGTTGTCAGAGAGTCTAGCTGTAGGGAGTTTGGAGGCTGAGGAAGCTTTTGGGGACCTGCAGCAGTGTCTCTTTTATTTGGAAATGACAATTCAAACTAAACGGTGTATTTTCCGAATACACAAGGCTGGAATAAAGAAAGAATGTCAGGAAAAAGTATAAACATTCCAAATTACGGTACTATTGCTGTGCATATTTTTGGCAGTTCAATACATCTCATACAGGCGACTGGGGCAATTCGGCTGTTCTTCCTGCTACCATACAAACTAATTTCCAGTAATTGTGCATCTTCTAAAAAATAAAACATGCCTGCATACGTGTACGAACTATATAATTAATTCACGAAGAAGCTACATTTATGTAAAACAACCCTGTTCCACGAGCACTTCAAAGGTCTTCAGACCCATGACCTTTAAAACATCTGCGAACCAGCGCATGCAGAGTGGCACGCGCAGAGTCGGTGTCGCGAGCTAATTTGCCGACCGCCCAAAGGCCTTTGATATAAATGCCATTTGAAATGTCTGCAAAGCGGGCTGTAATATTCTCCTAACTCATAAACATGCAAGGAACAGAATTCCAGCGTCTGAAACACTTACGCCGCCGCTTCACCGACCCCTCGCACGATTGCCTTGTGCCGTGTGGACCGACAGGGAGGTTCATCGGCGGAATTGCCTCCGCCGATATCTTTCGGGATTTGTAACCCAATTATAAAGGTAAAAGTGACAAGCACGCTTATAAAAGGTACGGAAGCACGTCGGTATCGGCCTAACCCAGCGTCTTGTACACCGGGTAAACGAGGTCCCGCTCCTCGAAGTGCTATGCGGCACACAACGGCCAAACCAGGAAACCGGGGCAGGGAAGCGAGCCGGATGCGAGATCGCGAAGCGGAGTCCTTCCCCTGACGTCACGGTACACCTCACCCAATCAGGGCGCGGCGACCGCAGCGACGCTTGTGTTCGCTCTCGGGGCTAATAGTCACAACTGGGGTTTTAATAGAAAACTTAGGAAGAGAAGAAAAAAGCCATAGAAGTAATACGGAAAACAAAAATGACGAAAATAAAAGAAATAAATTAAAGAAGTGTATACGAGAATCATAGCAATTTTAGATATAAATTAAATGTAGAAATAAATAATAAATAAAAATAAAAAATATGGTTATTTAAAACATATCCCGGCTTATCAAATATGAGTAAGCTTTTGTCCGGGTCCGCCAAAAAAATAGGTAAGCTTTTGTCCGGTGAGCTTCTGTCCGTTTACCGATAGGAGCGATGCCCCTTCTTGCCAGTCATTATTTAAACGGCAGTTTAAAACACTCTTTCACCCCCCTAGGTGTCAGCATGTTTGACACGGCAAAGTACGTTCCTACCTGTATAGTCAGCAAACATAGGTCAGTTGTTTGGGACGGGAAATAAGCTGCCGACAAGAGTCCGCAACAAACGTTTTCGCGTCACCGAACACAGGTACCCTTTCGAAAACCGGACACTTCGAAAATCGGTACGCACATTCCTCCTCTGAGTAAACCATATAGACCGTTTTCGTGTGACGGTTGCAATGTTGAAATATGACGGGTTTGGTTGGCGACAAAAACTAAGGTGAATAGCATGACCAGAAATTCGCGACAGGCGGTTCTAAATCACTTATCTGTCTCCACGTGGCGTATTCACCTTTAACATGCACGCCGTGTGCGAATTCTCGCCAAAGCGGAGTGTGTGCCGAGTGAAAAAACAAAAGACAAAACAAAAAAACAGTAACTTCAAAGATAAAAGCTATATAAGATAATGAGTGCCTTGCGATTGCAACATACTAATAGATTTATCATTTTTCCTTACCTTTACCATTTCATGGCGGTACTGCGTCTAAGGAAGAACATCAGAACTTCTAAACGATTTCGCAGTATTCATCGCACGCATTTCTATAGTTCTTATAGACCTTTCCATCGCTTATCACCCGGACGACGATTGCTGAGTCACTGAGCTGTGGACGCATGCGCACTGCCTGATATACCGCACAGCAGAGCAACAGCGCATGCTCAGATGGCATTGCACAGCCCAGCAGACAAAGATGGCAGCGCGCAGAAGGCGATTTTTTCAAAGGTCTATTGTTGACTTGGAGTGCGATAGGGGCACCCTTCAGATCTAACCCAGTGCCTTTATGCGCGCCTCTCGCGGCGGCGTCGCGTACTCATCGGGAAGTGACCTCGGCGGTCGCAGCTCGACTGCAGTGGTACACCGGTGGATGTTGCAAGGTCGACATGCCTGCTTTGGCTACCACATTGGCGGAAGCGCGGGAGCAGAGGGGAGCGGCGCGGAGCTCTACCGCTCTCCCTACGCTGACTCATAAGCAGTCTTGGGTAGTATCGCCATACTGTAACTCGTTACTTTTTCTTAAAAAAGTAATTGCAAAGTACCTGCAAAGATACATAGTACTTTTCGCGAACAAATGACCCTATTTTGTGAACACTACAGCTCGATATTTCAATAATTTTTCGTGTAGAAGTTAATAAACCGAAACGAAAACGGGTGCCTGTTCGGCGTTCAGTAAACATTGAAGGTTTAATGTCAAAGTTATTTGGCAAAAGTAAAAAGATCATTTCATGGTGCCTTTAAGCATCGATCAGATCGTGTGTATCGCTTTCGCATCGTCGTTTTTTAACGATTTAATTAACATTCTCAGCACCAGTTCTTAAGATGCCTTCGCTTGACAGCAAATTCAGCGATTAAAACGAGGACAAGGGAGGGACACAAACACGGCACCGTGTTTGCGTCCCTCTCTGACTAACCTTCCTTGAGCGCGCTTGAGTTTCCAGGCAATCTTCCATTCACACTGTTCGCAAATCCTGGCAGCAGTGGCGTCTG
>JAZHYW010009711.1:0-11540 GCA_037355805.1 Ixodes ricinus
GCTAAATGGGAGGGAGCGGAAGAGGAGAAGGGGAGGGGAGGAGGTGGCATACCTTCCCATCCTCCTCAAGTAACACCTTTTGGCGGGCTAGTTGGTTCATGATTTGTAAAAATAAATAAACTGCGCAAAGGACGAGGACAGATGTAGAAACGATTAAGACACACGGAGCGCAGACTTCCAACTGTTTATTTGGCGCAGACACAACAGTATATATAGCATCAGCAATCACTTTGCGGCGAAATAAGGTTTAAACATGACCATCCAAAAAGAAAATTCCTTGTCTGATAGTGAAACAGATTGCATGCTTATGCAGTCGTGACCTTTCTTTTTAATGAAGTAGGCTTCTACGAGTTTTCTTTCCGTTGCCTCATTTGCTCTTGCGAGAACACGTGTGCTTTGCAAATCAGGATGACAACCGCATTTCAAACAATGTACAGACAGATGTCCGCCTGAGTTGTTTTTTATCGACAGAAAGTGTTCACGTGCCCTCAGGTTGAAACAACGTCCAGTCTCGCCAATGTATACTCGCCCGCAAGAAAGCGGAATTTCATAGATAACACCGGATGCGCATTCAGAAAACAGAAGTTGACCATCTGGAGGTCTTCTTCACGGGAAAAACCCACAAACCTGATTGCCCCCTTCGCGCGATTGTTTCCGAGAAAGGATGTTGGCAAAAGTAATCGGCTCGTTCCTCCAGAGCCATCTTAACAAGATTGTGGGAACGGACCCTTACCTCGTTCGAAGTTCCAGTGAAGTGGTTCGTGAGTTGGAGAGCGGTTTTCCGTCTGCAAAGACCGCCTTCTCTGTGGACATTCAGGACCTGTTTTATTCGGTGCCACATGAGGGCATGCTTACAGCCGTCAGGGACAGCATCGAGGAGTTTGGTGAAATTAGTTTTCAGAGTGAAAGCGGTATTAGCACTGAGAGTTTCCTTGAACTTTTGCGGTTCTACTTGAGCTCTACAGTAATTGCGCACGAGGAGAGATTTTATGTTCAAAAGACCGGCATTTGTATTGGGTCTGCGGTTGCCCCCGTGCTATGTGATATGTATTTGTCCTTTTTTGACAGGCGCTTGCAGCAACAACTTTGCGATCAGCATGTAGTGCGCGTTTTTAGATACGTCGATGACTACCTTGTGCTTTTAGATATCGAAGGTTCTGATTGTATTCACAAGGCTGTTTCTAGCATTCTATCCATCTTCGTATCAGCATCCAATGGCCTTAATTTTACCCATGAATTGACCGCTAACGGTTCCATCCAGTTTTTAGATCTAAAATTAACGTTTAATGACAACCACATCTGCTGGTCATACCACCCTAGGACCAAGAAGGGCCTTTTGCCCTATGACAGTGCTCACTCAAAGCTTGTTAAAAGAGCCATCATTATGTCTAGCTGTACATCAGCATTAGAAAAATCATGTGTTCACGAAATGGCGTCCAGTTTCCGCGACCAGTGTGACCGCCTTACTGCCGCAGGGTACCCCCAACACTTGGTCTCTGCTGTATGTGTGCGCTTGCTACAGAAGCAGAAAACTGGCAGTAATGAGCAGAGGCGAAAAGAAAAAATGCGCGTGCATGTCATCCCGTACCACCACGGCCTGTCCCATAACCTGAAAAAGGTGGCGGCCAGGTATGGTCTCACGGTCGTCTTTTCAGCGCCCTGCAAACTCAGTAAAGTGTGCCCTATGATGAAGCCAAGAATGAACATCAACAAATGCAAAAAGGAGCACAGCACGCGCTACACGGAATGCGCATCCGGTGTTATCTATGAAATTCCGCTTTCTTGCGGGCGAGTATACATTGGCGAGACTGGACGTTGTTTCAACCTGAGGGCACGTGAACACTTTCTGTCGATAAAAAACAACTCAGGCGGACATCTGTCTGTACATTGTTTGAAATGCGGTTGTCATCCTGATTTGCAAAGCACACGTGTTCTCGCAAGAGCAAATGAGGCAACGGAAAGAAAACTCGTAGAAGCCTACTTCATTAAAAAGAAAGGTCACGACTGCATAAGCATGCAATCTGTTTCACTATCAGACAAGGAATTTTCTTTTTTGGATGGTCATGTTTAAACCTTATTTCGCCGCAAAGTGATTGCTGATGCTATATATACTGTTGTGTCTGCGCCAAATAAACAGTTGGAAGTCTGCGCTCCGTGTGTCTTAATCGTTTCTACATCTGTCCTCGTCCTTTGCGCAGTTTATTTATTTTTACAAACCATCCTCCTCCTCAAGATCTGCACTCTAAGTTCGCATTAAAGAGTATTGTAAACATATTTTATTTTTCATCTCATGTTTATTCAATTTTTGTATCGCAGGTGTGCTCGCAGCACAAATCTGGGTTGTGCTGACCCTCTACGCACAAGTTGGGAACTCCTGAGTGGCAAGAGTGGGAGTTTGGCCTGACAGCTCAAGGGACACCTTTGTTCAGTATTGAATTTATAATTATCATCTTTTGAGCAAAGTTAAGCTTTGCTGCATGCAATTCTTCTAGAAATAAATACTTGCTACCAAATTAACCACGTCACTACATTTCGCCACTGCTATTAGTGCTCTTCGAGGACCTAGGACAAGAGCTTATTTGTGTGCAAACATCATGCTTGTTTCAAACCAATCGCTGATGTAGAGACTCGCTGACATCCAGCATTCCAATGGAACGCTGGATGTCTGCGAGTCTCTCCCGAAGGATGCAAGTGGGGAAGGAACCATACAGTCGTATCGTATTAGGGGACATGCTATAGGGTGTTCTTTATATGCTTTGCAGATTTGTTGAAAAAAAAAGCCGTAGAAGCTACACTTACGCGGTCAGTGCACGTGAGTTATATGGCCTCGGGGGCATGGTATAGAGGGCTAATTGTAATGATGAGTCGGCTTATTAAAGGGAAGTGCAAGACTTCTTTCAGAAAACTAGATGAAGGTTGATTCTAGTGTAGTTTTATCCCATGAATCTGAATATCACGTTCGTTTTCTCTAAAGATATAACTAAACTTGAGAAAACACAAAAAACATTCGACCAGTAGGGACGTCGCAAGGGGATTTTTCAGCTGCCAAGCTTATGTCGCTTGAAAGCCGCGCGTCCAGTCGCAAACTTTCTAGGTGTATTCTCCCGCACTGGCACCAATCGTGATGTCTTTTTTTCCCTTTTTAAAAATAGTGTGTGCATCCATAGCTTTGATTGGCACTGAAGATGCGTGTGCAGAGATTTCGAAAGGTCCTTCTGTGACGTCACTCTCCGGGAAAGAGTGCCTCCAGTGATACTTTAAAAATGATTCTATGCAGCCTCGATTCACCAAATTACCAAATAATTTTGATATTTGAGATTCTGGAGGTCAAATTAAGAAGATTTAAATATGTTTCCTCAAATACAAAACCACTCTAGCTTCCGCTTAATGTATAATATGTTCCTTAAATTTTTAATTAGTGAAAATAGACCCATAATTCCAATTAGAAAGTTGCTAAGCATCATCGAAAAACACTAAATTAACTCTTTTGCGTGAATATATAAGATGGAAGCTGCATTGTACGGCGTTCTAATAAAAAAGAAAGGCTTAATTAGGACGCAATTTCAGACTTCGGTTTCTTATCAGAGCACATCTTTGCACCTGCGATGCTGCTGATCAGTGGCTGCAGTTCGAAGCCACCTCGTCGCCTCCCTCGTAGGATAGAGGGAAGCAAGGCGCACGTGTGTTGCGCTACTAAACCCCTTAGGAACAGGACCGTGGGCGCAGAGATGCGCTCCGATAAGAAACCGAAGCGGATCCAAATAAAGCGTTTTTACAGAACGCATAAAATGCTACCCCTGCATTATATCCATCTAAAAAGAGTTGATATAGTGGTTTCCGATGACTCTCATCAAGTTTCTAATTGAAACCATGTGTTCATTTTCAGTAATTAAAAAGTTAATTAACAAATTGTATTTAATTATCCGACTGGTCGTTACGATTAGGCCCCTATACTACGTACCCCTGGCCGTATAACTAACCTGCACAAACCACAGAAGTGTAGCTTTCACGACCTTTTTAAACAAATATATAAAGCTTAAAAAATCGCCCTGTATAACAGTGAAAAGGCGATACCACCTTGGTGAAGCCATATGGCTCCACCTTAGTGGTATCGCATTTTTGCTGGTATAGGATGTCCCATATTACGTTATGCTTCTATTGTTCCTTTCGCCTACATGGTTCCGCCACGATCCACTACGCTGGTATAGGATGTCCCATAATACGACACGCTTGTATGGTTCCGTCCATTTGTATCGTTCCGCCTTAATCCACTCTGTTGGAGCCGCTTTTTGCAGGTATAGGATGTCCCATATTATGATTGCCCTTGTATGAGGTTTTTCCAACATCCTTCCGTCATCAAGATTTTCCAATAGGGTAGCAACTTTCTAATTCGGATTATGGGTCAATTTTCACTAATTAAAAATTTAAGGAACATATTATACTTAAGCGGAAGCTAGAGTGGTTTTGTATTTGAGGAAACATATTTAAATCTTCTTCATTTGACCTCCATAATCTGAAATATCAAAATTATTTGGTAATTGGATGAATCAAGGATGCATAGAATCATTTTTAAAGTATCACTGGAGGCATTCTTTCCCTGAGAGTGACGTCACAAAAGGAGCTTTCGAAATTACTGCTCACGTATCTTCAGCGCCAATCAGAGCTATGCACGCACACGCTATTTTTAAAAAAAGAGGAAAAGAAGACATCACGACTGGTGCCAGTGCGGGAGAATACACCTAGAAAGTTTGCGATTGGACGTGCGGCCTTCAAGCGACATAAGCTTGGCAGCTGAAAAATCCCCTTACGACGTCACTACTGGTCGGATGTTTTTTGTGTTTTCTCAAGTTCAGTTATACCTTTGGAGAAAACGAACGTGATATTCAGATTCATGGGATAAAACTACACTAGAATCAATCTTCATCTAGTTTTCTGAAAGAAGTCTTGCACTTCCCTTTAATAAGCCGACTCATCATTACAATTAGCCCTTCATACCATGCCCCCTCGCCATAAAACTCACGTGCAAGTGTAGCTTTTACGACTTTTTTCAACAAATCTGTAAAGCATACAAAGAACACCCTGTAGTATGTCTCCTAATACAATACGACTGTATGGTTCCTTCCCCACTTGCATCCTTCAAGAGAGACTCGCAGACATCCAGCGTTCCATTGGAATGCTGGATGTCAGCGAGTCTCTACATCAGCGATTGGTTTGAAACAAACATGATGTTTGCACACAAATAAGCTCTTGTCCGAGGTCCTTGAGGAGCACTAATAGCAGTGGCGAAATGTAGTGACGTGGTAAATTTGGTAGCAAGTATTTATTTCTAGAAATTGCATGCAGCAAAGCTTAACTTTGCTCAAAAGATGATAATTATAAATTCAATACTGAACAAAGGTGTCCCTTGAGCTGTCAGGCCAAACTCCCACTCTTGCCACTCAGGAGTTCCTAACTTGTGCGTAGAGGATCAGCACAACCCAGATTTGTGCTGCGAGCGCACCTGCGATACAAAGATTGAATAAACATGAGATGAAAAATAAAAGACGTTTACAATACTCTGTAATGCGAAATTAGAGCGCAGATCTTGAGGAGGAGGATGGGAGGGCATGCCACTCCTCCCCTCCCCTCCTCCTCTTCTGCTCCCTCCCATTCAGCAGGAAATTTCCCTAAATTTAGCAGGAACATTCTTATTAAATTTAGCAGGGAAATTGATGTCACGTGACCTCGACAACAATTCAGTTTTCCCACTAAATGTAGCGGGGAAAATGACGTCACATCACTGTGTCACGTCAGCCAGAAACAAATACAATTTCTCAACTAGATTTAGCTGAAAAATTAATGTCAAATGACCTCTACACTATTTCAATTTCCTGCCAAGTTCAGCGGGGCAGTTATGCCGATGGCGACGCCGCGAAACAGGCACCTAAGAGCTGCGCCCTAAAAAACTAAATGCCTCACATGAAATAAAGTGATAATTAGAGATAAGACAAAGAAAAGAGAATCTAGGATACCGCTTTAATATCATTGCTTTCGTCCGTTCTCAAATATTTTGATTTCAAGAAATGTTTATTTCTTTATTCATAACCACAGCGCCCCCCCCGCAGTTTCACGCATGAATGCAATAAATCAGTGCAGACTAGACCTTGTAAACAGTAATGCACATGAAAATGAATGTTTGCCACATAGACTTGCATGAGTCGGTGGCTCAGATCTCTAAATACATTTGTAGTGAGGGACGTTCTTGAATAAAACTTTTAGGCTTTGAATTTGACAGTTTAAATATCCATAAGGAACACTGTATGTCACAGATTTTTTTGTGACATATCAGAAATGGTGCAGCACTGTCATCCTTGCATACCTTAAAGAATTCACATTTTTTTAGCATGGCATGTGCTATTCTGATACCCATACAGCCTTCTTTAACAAAATTTCGTCTATAGAGCTCTCTCTTGGTTCTTAACTCACATGACAGATTCGGTAACTTGAATTCTCACTCGGCATCAACACTTCTATATATTGATGTAATAGGAAAGACAAGATGTATGGGCTTGAGTACGGCTCGACAAGCACAGATGTGAAGAAAAGTACTCTCGAAAACTCAAATGTCAAAATAAAAATTATTAGGTAGAATACGCATACAATTATGGATATGGTCATGAATACAGTTAGCACATTCAATATGAAGAATATGTGTTAGACACACACTCAAAGAAACCTGTTGCATTTATATTCATGCAAATTACTTCGGAGAACCAAGCGCTGCAGTCTCGGAAGGGAGTTAAGTGAATGTGTCTACCGAAAATGAGTTTAGACGGAAAAAGCAGTTTGATCTTCGACAATGAACATTACATAAGCAAGTGGCATGTCATTATTACTGTTACAGTGCCGACTGTTTCAAACTGTCAGTCAAGTCATTCGGTGAATTCCCTCCGTACATTACACGGTTTGGCTCTCTCGAATGCTTTGCGATGAAATTGATGAACTGGAAATATCTAGCGTAGTTCTAGAAAAACTATTTCCAAAATATTTTCTCAGCATTGTAAGGAATATGAAAAGTTTGCTAGAGACAAGGTTAATGCAGGAGTTGAATAAAAGAAATACTTAGTTTTGCGAAACCATCTTGCCGTAGTAAACATATAAAGTTCCCCAAGGTAGAGCTATAGTCGGTTACAAGTCAAGAAGGTAGGAGAAGCTCCTCTAATAATCGTGATGCGACTGTTTGAAATCCATCCGCGGTCGAAAGAATAGTTCCCTGGAAACACCCCTTGTTCCGCTTCAATGAATAGAAAATGGCTGCAGAGTGATGCCAACTTGTCTCCGACCTCCCCCCCCCTTCTTTTAAGAAAGCGACCTTTGTACTCATCGGAGAAGAAACCGAGCCCCTGAATGTGGCCTTTGTATCCATCGGAAGGGGAAGCTAATCCCCAAAATCGTTTTTGTTTCCATCGGAAACAAAAACGACTTCTAATCTCCCTCTCGTGGTTTCCACAACGCTAAGACAAGGTCGAAAGATAAAGAAAATATTCAAAGCAAGGCAATACCCTCTCCCGCATTGGCCACGACGTCCCGGAAACGATGGGACGCTATTGGATGGGGAGGTGGCGGAGGGATAAATGATTCCCTTCGAGGGGCATTTGCCGCTACCTTCTTGACTTGTAACCTACTATAGTCATTACGGATGATTGTGCCCATTGCATTGCATAAAAATTTAATTTGCGACCTACAATAATTACAGTCTACACAAACTCTCAATAAGTGGAACACTTGACATTAAAGACTGGTCTCACCATGACTGTCTCCACACATCCACATAATATGTTCCATGAACCTATGTATTACAAAAAAAATATTTGGTGCGAGCTGTTTAAAACACTATAACACTTTTTAACACTAATAGAAAGCCTGTCATGGGCCACAACTTAAGCAGTTTTCACTTCATTATGAAGGGCAATTACACATATGTGAACAATGAATGTAGGCCTCCACCGAATTTTCTTAAGCTGAACGTGCTATGCTCTGTTCACTATATACATCTTTGCAGACCTGACAATGTGCAAGTTCCTTTTTTTAATTTCACATCTCCCGACTGCTGGGCGCGATAGGTACATAAGTCTGATGACATCAACGTAACACAATGAGTATTCTAAGAATTTGTTCGGGTATAGCACGAGCGAAGCCATCTGCGGGAAATTATTTCTATGACACCGTCGAACTTACATCCGTGAGCTTTTAGGTTCACATGTCAATCATGTCTGCAGACTCCTTTTTGTAATTGGAACTCCATCCAACCCAAGATTTGAATATGCCTTTTGCATTTTAGGCTTAGTAGTGCTTTAGCTGTTTCACTTAAGGAATATGTCAGAAGAATGCTTAGTTCGAGTGGCATACCTAGCACCTGGTGGCACGAGGACTCCCTGTCGCGACGCTAATCAGAAGCCACTGGCAGGGAGATGCTGCGATGCTTTTGTTGCTGGGATTACCTCCTCTATGGTCCTGGCCAGACCACAAAAGAAGATTGAGTCCAAGCCAGTGTTGCGGAGTTGCCACTCCGGAGTTGGAATGATTCCGAAATCATTCCACATTTTCGCGACCTCGGAATGGAATGGGAATGGAATGGCGGCAACGATGAGGGGAAAGGAATGGGAATGGAATTCGATGCCTTTTGCCCGGAATGGAATGGGAATGGAATGGGCCCGGTTCTTTATATATTTTTTTATTTATTTAATATTATTTATTTATTTATATATTACTTTTTTTTTGGGGGGGGTGGGGGGGTTACGTTTAGCAATGCCAAGCCAGTCAGCGAGTCAGTTGTTCAGAATTTAATCAAAAATAAAATTAATACAAAAAAAACAAGCGTCAAAGCAAAGAGCAGAAAGGGGGGGGGGGGGGTCGGCGGTGGCGCCTTTCACGGACGCGCTGGCTACGGGCTTCACTGGGGTTGCATGAGAGGGAAACAAGAAACCACGCACCAAGCAAAAAAAAAAGGAAGGGTAGGAAAGAAACCGCCATGCACAGCTCCTCATCGTCCTTCCTGGCTTGCTTTCTTTTTTTTTTTTCGACGGCATGGAGAAAGCACGCGCGCGCTAAGACTGAGATCTGGGACCGGGGGGGGGGGGGGGGGGGGCTGATAACTCGCAGAGCTCCGATAACTCGTTGACTCGCGCGCCACCGAAAGATTATCAGTTATTGTTTTCTTATAGTTCGAGGAACGTTGTTTAGCAGGTGGCCAGCACTGCTGCCTTCCACGTTCATGCGCGCGCACTCCTTTGAATTGCGAAATCTGGGTTTGCTTCGGCATTAAAACAAAGCGGGATTCACCTCTTTCTTCTCCTCGTGAGCTTTGCTCCGACGCTCGTTTTTATACTACAATTTTACGTGTACTTGGTCTTTGTTCCGATGCTTGTTTTCTGTGTTATATGTTTTACATTCAAGTGGGTTGGTGTTACAAACAAGCTAGCGGATGCCCTTTCATTTCCTTTGACTTTAGTCTCTGCATACTTTGTTTCACCTTACAATATGGACCGCTGCGGACACTACGAGTGACCCTAGGCAATCCAGCACCATGAGCTTATAGTAAAATCAGTGCTTTTTTGAGGCATTTAGCATTTTTTTTTGCAATTGTCTATGCGTTTGATAATGTCAGCTTTCAGCTGCTTATGCCAGCAACACAACAACTTTGGGCACTATAGCATTTTCAGCAATACATTTCGTATCTGTATTTCTGTATCGCAATACATTTGTTCACCTGTATCTCTATTTCGGTATCAAATACATGTGGAATGTTTCTCTTTATCGCGATACAATCAGGATGAAATGTATTTCGTTACATTTTTGAGAAATAACTACCTAACCTTCCTCCGAAAAACCAAATACAAGTCCGAACGCCTTTTTTTTTTCTGAGGGCATTAGGGTGAAGGAGATATTGGTGCATTGTTACTATGCTGAGCAAGGTTCCTTCCGATTTTAGAAGTTATTTTTCTCTTCTGAGAAATGTTGCGCAGTCGGAACTCGAAACAGGTAGCGCACCAGGAGTTGAGTCGGAGCATCTTCTACCGCAGGTACCTAGGTTTGGATTTCATGAGTCATTGTTTACTGGCATTCAATGCCCGCTTCTAGTTAGTTAGAGCCTTGAAAAATAGGAAATCAAAGGAAGTGTTGCTTTGCCTGTGGCCGAGTAACTGAGTCACAGTCCGCTGGAACACAAGTCTTGCAGTGTTTGACTTGAAATAGTAGGATGACTGAAGCAGTGAAATTCAACACATATCCGAATGCGTCTGCGCCTGTAATTGCACTGCTCAAGGGTACGTCATCAGTTGATGTGAACGTGACCCGCTGCTCTGGTGATCCGAAACCCAGGAAGGAGGCCAGACGTGGCCTGGCTGTGCCGACCCAAACTTCGTACACCTTCGACTCGTCTCGAGCGCGCTGTTTCTCGGAGAGCTCGCACCTGTGCCGGCCATCTCACGTCGCAATCCACGAGGTCTCTGTTTGGATGATGCTAGGCGAAACTTGAGGAGTGCTATCCATGCGTCGGTGGCGGAGGGTCGGCAGGAAGGACCGTCACAACAGGGATGCCACCGTATCGATTTTTCAACCGTAACAAAATATAAGACACGTGCTCCAGGATGCTTCAGGTGGTCCACTATTCTCAAAAATTCCAAATGC
This sequence comes from Ixodes ricinus, assembly GCA_037355805.1. Classification (NCBI taxonomy): domain Eukaryota; kingdom Metazoa; phylum Arthropoda; class Arachnida; order Ixodida; family Ixodidae; genus Ixodes; species Ixodes ricinus. Next base: position 10,669 of record JAZHYW010009711.1, read on the forward strand.
AACTGCCTACGTGATCTTCGACGAGGTCACCTACAACGAAAGTACGTATTGTCCTTTCATACAGCAGCGTGGGAAAAGTTCCATGACTTCAATGCAACAGCTACAGATAGAAGCATACTAGTTCATTCCGCCGTGACGTCATCTGATAAGTGTTGACAGGGGTTCCTTTATTGGACAGGGGAGCTGTTATGTTATGATGAAATGTATGTAGAGGTCGAAGTCTTTTCGCATCACTCGTCAGACAGACAGGATGCCAGGGAAGGGACCGCGGTCAATCCTTGACGTAATGTTTTTTGAACCCATTGAAGACTCCTCTCTGTCCGGAATCACTACCTTCAAGGTGAAGTGCCAAGCCTGCGGGATAGTAATTTTTGGATGAAAAACTTCCATAATACTTAAAACTTAAAGCCCCATCTCAGTTGGCGTCTCAAAGATATTTGAAAATGTATTGCATTATCAGTATTTGTATATCTGCCCTCCCTAAAATGTATTCATGTATTTGTATTTCCGAAGACTTTTTGCCTCCTTTTAAAATGCATTTCCGATACGTATCGCGATGAATTTTTACAGATATATTTGGGTATCAGTATTTTAGCTACTATTTTCATCTGTCCCAGTATTTGTATTTCCAAATACATTTATGAGTATTTCTGCTCAACCCTGCAACACAATGCAGCTGTCAAGTGCCTTTTTTACGTTTAGGAATTAGAGGAAAGGAATGGAACGATTCAAACATTCCAAGAGTGTAAATGGGCCCACTGTCCCCATTCCTCGGAGTTGAAAGGAATGGAATTATCGAAAACTCAAATTCCCCGGAATGGAATTGGAATGGAATGGGGGTGCCCATTCCGCAACACTGGTCCAAACTTGTG